>JALPQI010004803.1:0-65361 GCA_025490895.1 Thaumatotibia leucotreta
GAATACTAACTCGAGAGTCATAAAAGCCCTCCGCCTGACGGCGCGGCGTCGGGCTTCTAACACTCTCGTTGGTGATTCCGTACTTACCTCCCTTGATGCACAATGTACTATAAATGACGTACTCACATTTCTATTACTCTCTAGGGAATTTCACTCTTCTATTACTCCCGCTGCGCGCGCAAACAATGGCGCGCTTAGACAGCAAGTGTGATGAAAATGTTTTTTTTCCTGTTTTCTTAATCAGAATATTATAATGACTTTTGTTTTTATGTTACGTCCTTTATTACTTAATACCTATTACGAGTATAACATACTAACATATACTCCGTTTTAAACTTAACTAGAAAACCCTTCGGATCCGAAAAGGAGACGGAAGCCTCAAGTTATAACGGCGACACACGATAAAGCAGGACAGCAGTTACCTTCGTGTGTTCCGAAGGGTTTACCAAGTTCCAACAGAGTGTACGTATTTCATTCAAATTTGAACTAAGCAAGATTAGCGTCCAACTCACCTCTCTGCCCGTTGATTTTCCGTCTCAGTTGAGTTGAAAACGTTCAGTCGTCCATGCTACGCTCAAACGCTTAACTATGCTTTAAAATATAGGTCTAATTTATTTAGTTGGACTGAAAGCGCATAATATTGCTTTGACAGAGGTGCAATATAACAGAAGGAAGCTGAATAGACAAAAAGCTTTGCTCTCTTATGTACTGGTTATACAGTGGATCTCTATTATTATATCAGATACTGGACATTAGCATTCACAGAAAGGGATTTAAAAGTACTATTGACACAAAAAAAACACAACATTTACCAAGAAATGGGTTGTAGTCTGCGACCATATATAACATGGACGTCTAACGCCAGCTCAAAAATGCCCCCAATACCAATTGTTCAATTGTGCCAAGATGGGCAGGTAATAACGCTTTTCTTAACACCACGCATATTTCGGCGCAACATCTTTGACATATGTTTGTAGAATATAGCCAATCAAAACTTTCATGGACCAATAACAACTTTTTTTAAATGGCGGTTTAAGTTTTTATAGGTTGATTACCATGATGCATTGAAGAGGGGGTGACACTTGACAATTAAAAATCAGGGCCGTTTTTGAAAGGCAATTAACATGCCGTGCGGCTTCCATGTTTTATTTGTTCGAAGGTTGTAGTGAGTAATTAATGCATTTATTGTCTGTAAAGTCTCTGCAGTAAGACCATGAATATATTAATATATTATAACTATGAATACATTCTAGATTCACTTATATACTGTTGTATCAACAGTACTTTCAAATCTCATTATAATCGCGGTTTAAGCACATATATGTGCGTCCCAAAACAATGGGACATGAAGGGACTGTATTTTGCTCAAAGAAGACTTTATGTTACTTTTAAAAATGAGTGAATCTGCATTCAATGTTGTCTCAAACTCTCGCGTAAATCGTTTAGCAATCTTTAAGGGATAAATACGAAATTTGTTTGCCCACGCTAAGAAACTACGTGATGTAAAACAAATTGGTACATTATAATTTTGTGGAAAAAATTTTTAGATGTCATTAAGTAAGTAGATGATTAATGACAGAATGATAATTATTTTTAGAAACAAAGTTTGGCATTAATAATGTCACTTATCATGAAGCTCCCTCGCTAATGTTGGTGTACATAATAATGAGCCAAGATATTGTACTCTGAGGCTTATACTTTGAAAATAGAGTCGAAAAATGATTGACCAGTTTTTGCTGAATGGACGCACATACTCCCGTTAGATTCCGTGATAAGATTAATAATATTATCATAACTATCATAAGATCATAAGTAAAATTATTCTGTGGTAGAATGTCAGGAATATAGTCAGGAATATCAGGGCGACTGAAATCATTGAATGACAGAATCTTGCTATCATAATAGATATTTACTCGTAGATATATTATATTCAATAATCATTCTAATAAATAAGATACATTAACCAAGAATTTATATTTCTCATAAGTATACGAGCCATTTTTTTTTCAAAGTTATGTTAAATCAATATAAGACACCAGTAAGTAAATTATTATATTTACTATAAATGTCATCATCTTTTAAAATAGAGTATATCCAAAATGAAATTTTCGTTTAATCACTCAAGAGTACGTAGCCTACCAAATAAAATATTATTGTGCTATCTGGAGGAATAAATCTATGACTCGTACATTATGGACCAGAGATTAACAGAGTGGGCGATGGCAAACAAAAGAAAAATGAAACTCAACGCTGAGTGTAGGTCGAAAGCTTTGTTTGAAAAAATAATTATCAAATGATACTTATTTTCGGTACAAAAAGCAATACAAATTATATGCGGGTTTTTATAGCAGTATTAATATTACTTCCTTATCATTTGGTAGATTTTCTTGTTTTGCGAAACGTTTTAGGGTTCCGTATTACCTAAACTAGGAATCCATATAGTTTCGCCATGTCCGTCTGTCCGTCTGTCTGTCCGCAGAATAGCTCAGTGGCCGTTAATACTAGAAATTTGCAATTTGGTACTCAATATATATATATATTAACAACGGCAACAAAGTGGTACAATAAAATGTCAAAATTGATTTAGTGTAGTAGTAAAGTGGGGATGATTTTTTGATTTTGCTACAATCGTACAGTGTAGGGTATATCGTTGAATAGGTGTTTCAAATCGTAGAAGGATTCCTACACATTTTTTTTTTCTAAAGTCATTGTTTTTGGAGATAGGTAACCTCTCCAGGAGAAATGGTCCCCCCCCCCCCCTCTAACTTTGATCCATTGGCCCAAAAAATATGAAAAATCATGAATTTATAATTAATACAGCCATAAAGACTTATAGTATTATTTAAAATAAAACTATTTCGAATATATTTGGGCCAGCCGTAATGTGTAGGGGAGTATTTTGGTGGAATATCGAATTAAAATGAAACCATTTACCTAAAACTTTTATTTTAATTATAAATAATATTTATAATTAAAATAAAAGTTTTTAAAATAAAAGTTTTTCTAATATTATTAGATGTCACATACCAAAGAAAAACGACCAAGACCACCTATGTCCGAGGTGGGGATCGAACCCACGTACTCAGCTTTCGCGGCTGATGCCTGTACCCCTTGGCCACTCGGTCTTGTGCTTTCGCAATATGTTTTATTTTTATTTTCATTTTATTATTTATTTAAGATAATGATTTCTAGGGGCTTGATTTCCTAAAAATCCATAACTTTAGGAAATGGTCATGACACACCCTGTCTGAAGAGTTTGTCTGAAAGTAAAGAAGAGTTATCTGAATGAATCCTTGGCTGCTTTGACCTCTGTTTAGACTTTTGTATGAAATATAACTAGGCAATGAAAATTTATGCAGCCCTACGCGTACCTAATTTAGCACAGTAATGAAATCATTTACAATAATTATGAATGGGGCAAGTTTGAATGGGCACTAACTGCCAGTTTATATTCAAATCTCTATTTCTAGCTTAATGGAAGCGTAAATTAATTCATGAGAATCATAAACAATGGCTTAAGTATAGTAGCATACTTGTTTTACTCAATTTAGTAATTAGTATTCAGATTGTGCCGTATTCCTAACAAATCGATAAAAGAATCAGAAAAATAAAAGGACGAAATACGGCATATCTATCCATACCTAATTGTTTTTTGTGACATAAGTAAGCTTCAAAAGTCGGAAACATTGTGTCTCTCGCACGGTCTCTAAGTTTCGAACTGTAGTATCAACTAATATTTGAAAAACAAAATAAAGGATAAGATGAGATAAAAATGTGTTTATTGCACAGATACACACAGAGTTACTTATACAATAATGTTGCTGTACATAAGTAAGTGCATAGAAAATGAGACGCCGAAGTTCCAGGAGTCCCCGCACTAGGCTAGACCTGTATCGCGGGAGACCAGGTAAGCATTTTTATGTCACAGAGGAAGACAATAGGAATAAAAACTTAAGGATAGAAATATATACTTAACGGCTTGTTAAGTTAGGAGACGTTTATGAACATTTTAAATATGTTTTCGACATTCCTAGGGCCAATTCCTATGGTATTGGTTGAGCTGATACAGACACCCATGTCTGTCTAACTCAAAAGTAAAGTAAGCCATCGTCAACGCTTTAGAAAATCACGTAATAAAAACTAATCCAAAAGAAAACGTCTCAATAGCTAATGCTATTGAGACATTTTCTTTTGGAGAATTCTTCATTTTATGAGAAATCGAATGAAATTAATTAAATTAAATATGAATTGAGGGAGGCATATATTATGTTCAGCAGTGGACGTCTTTCGGCTGATATGATGATGATATATTAATTCAAAGAGGAACATTAATAGTACAATGTATATGGGTCCTGAGCTATGAATCTCTGTGTTACAGGACCCGAAGAAGTAACAACATAAATTAGCAATATTATGTATTTTGTACAGAGGAAACTTATCTTAGAAATATCTGCTGTTTCTGACAATTCATGGAATGTTTGAGAACGTCGTAACTAACAACGCAACATACACTTATCACAATTGTCGCACCTATAACCGTGTTCAAAAATGGCCATTTAGAGTAGTTGAAATTGTAATTTTCATCAGATACCGGAACCGGTATTTTATAAAAACCTCCAAATAGCCCAATATTTTAGAATGTCTAATACTCTTTAGGTATGTACATACTACTCAATATTTTATGTAATTTACAACATCGTATTCTTAAATTATTTCATTAACTTAGAATTTACATACCGAAGAACGGAAATAGCCGTTATTTTATTGTACGAAGAAAATACCGGTTTCCGGTCCCTGATTTTAACACTCAGAAACCGGTCTTGTAAGTGTTTACAAAATGCTCATGAGTTTACACGTCTACTTCAAAGATGGCGCTGTTACGTCGTGTCAGGAATTAAATTAGCATTTTAATAGCCGTTTTACGTGTAACGGGGAGATGAAAATAATTAGAAATACGAAATTGAATCGATTGTTCTTGCGAAATTGTACGGCTGCCCTGATTTTAAAGCAATGTATGTTTAAGTTAGATGAGAATAGAACTAACGTCGTATATAAAAATATGTATATTTAAGAAATAAATGACAGACAGAATGGCCAAAATTGTTAATATTTTTTCGCACCGGCAGCATTTATATTAAAATGATACATTCACGTTGTTTTTTTTTAGAACTTTTATAGTTAGGTTTCAAATAGTATCACTATTTACATAATTCAGAATAATAGATGTTAGATAGGTTGCCATTGTTTTGAATTCACTGTTATTTAAAATCTTCAGATTTACTTTACAAAAATTTGGTAATATTATCAATATAATTATATTAATAATTTTTTCTATACATATTTTACATCGGAAGGCTGTAAAAGTATAAAGTAGCCGTCAAACCGAACAATGTATATAACGGTTTGTTTTGCCCAAAAAAGTGTCTAGAATCTGTTTCTGTTTTTTTTAATAGTATAAGCGACATTACGTTCTCAGAATTAAAAAAAAAAAATTGGAAGCATAAACGACGAAGTAAAATTCGCAAAAGTTTAAATCTGTTCCAAGTTCTGAGCTGACGGTCAAAGGTAGAATTCCAAATTAGGCGCAGGTCGGTTCATCTCTTATTTATAACGAGGTAACCCAAGTCATAAATAATTAAATATCTGGTTCCCTGATACATGCAACTTCTCACATCTCTGTCTACTAGACACTGCCATCATCATCATCAGCGTGGCTCAGTCCACTACTAACTGGACGTGAGCCTCTCATATTAACTATGCATATAGACGCTTTAGGAGTTAAATGCCCATAATCGTCACGCTAGGCAAGCGGATTGGCGATCGCAGTACGAGCACAGCACACTCTACCAAACTTTTACCAAACTAAAATAAAAACGTGGCGCCGTTATTTTGGAAACATAAGTATAATATATATTGATTTTTAATTCTAGCATTTAATTTTAAATTTAATCATCCATCTCTTCCAGCACTTCTGCGGAGCTCAACAGGTAAATAGCTTTTAACAAGTCCAGAACAATATGTATTACCTAGTACACTATTTGCTTTCTTTGTACTTTAACTATAGTAGGGAAAGGCCGCGGATTTTGACGAATTCGGAGCTTAAAATTTGTCTTGCTCATAAAAAAAAACTGATAACATCTAGAGAACTCTGATCAATTTCAAAATATTCCCCTATGCTCAGTTACATGTAATCAAATGAAATAGCTAATTTAGCTCTTTATTTAAAATTAATAAATAAATATTTCTGCCAAAAACGTAACGAAAGTCGAGTAATTTTTTCGACTACGAGTACTTAAAACCTTTTTTTTAATATTATTAGACTTGTCAGCATTAAATGTTTGTTTTAAAACCAAATTATAATGATAAACGATTGCTTCGTTCATTAAGGACTTATGATATGAGAACAATTTTACTGTTTTCTTTCTCTTTACTTTTTGGGTCATCAATTCCAAACTTACGTTACGATACTTTCGTAACGCTTTTTTAAGGTCATATTTAAGCCAATGTTGGTAGAAATTTGTTTATCGACACTAGCAACTCTTATTCTAGTAGGGCGACACCCATAAGCACACTCACTCCCATTAATTCGTTAACAAATGGTTGTCACAGTGCACGCGGCTAAGTTTTAGAAAAAACGTCTAAAGTGGTAGTGTGATTTTCACGGTAAGTAGCCATTATTTTTAAACGGCTGTTTTTTCATACGAAAGGGTTTAGTTTTAAACGTCAGTAGCATGTACTATTATGTTCAGATTGCAATTATTTACCAAGATAATCAACCTTTTTTCAAATATACGTTCCACTTGTGTTACGAATACGTTACATTTTTACAAAACGTAACGTATTTTTTATGTTACGTAACGAAAATACGTGGTAAAGGGAAGTGGACACAGAAATTTACTAATTTAAATGAGTTTTATTAGATTTTGAATGACAGCATACTGTAACAAGTGATTGAGAAACAAATCAAATTATTTTGTTATTTAGGTACCTATTTTGATTTGCGTTTTTTAGAAGAAATCAGCTTTTTCCAGTGGGTAATTTTACCCCCCTAGGGCTAATGAAATACAGTATAATTATTAACGCGCTTATTAGTGTTAATTAATAACAGTTCATTTTCCATTTAAGCATTTATGGTGATTTATTTTAGTTCATTTAGTTCCAAAGATTATGGCATTAAAACATTTGTAAATGCTGTTAATTTAAGTAATTACTAAGTATGAGAAATTACATTATATGGGTTGATTATTATATTTGATTAAAACAAGTATTTAGCGATAAAAATATGTTTTTTTACGACCTTTATTTAATCAGAGTTCATACCAGTATGAGCGGAGCTTTATAGTTACATACGTTGCGTTTTATGGTAACGTAGCGTATTTTTTTTATATTATGTCTGTGTCACATTCGTCAAAATCCGCGGCCTTACCCAGTAACTTAATCACCATTGCGTACGTCCCACGTATTTTAGTTTGGTAAAACGTTTAATCCACCGATATATTTAGACACTACACGTGACTTTTAGCATCTGACTCGGGAAGACTAACTACAGTATGGTTTCACTTGAGTAATCTACAATAAGTGACATCTACGGTTATTTGATTCAATCAATTTTTATTTTCTAGTTTTTTGTGCAATATCGAATTAAAATAAAACCATTTAACTTAATTTTTTTTCACATAAATTTTCTTACATTATTTTTATGAAAACATCATGTCGATCAAGTTGAATAATCATTTTCCCTCTCCTACTCTCTATTGTTTTAATAGTCAACTTTTCTCTGTAACTCTTTTCAGCACTTCTTAATTCGTGGTTATTAATTTTCTCTCCATCTTAAAATATACCAATCTTACCATACCTAAATCACCTACTTTACGAATTTCACCTGAATGAATGGGCCAACTTTAAATGTAGGCCAGCCAATCTAACCGGAGCACCGTATTTGAAACTTGTGGACATAAATATTCGATATATTAAATCTACGACAAAGTGGCCAAATAAAACGAAGTTTCTACATAAATTACTGTAAACCGGGAAAGTTATGCTGCTTGGTATACGAAATGTAATTTTATGCACTGTACTTTAACCCTTCAGCAGGCTGACAGATCAAAAAAGACGATCAAATGTCAGACTTACTTGTTGAAAATAGAGTTAGAATTTACCACATATTTATTTAACATCTATGAGTAAAATCAAAATTCATAAGCAAAACGGAACCGTTAACATAGAAAAGAACCTGTTTATTTTTAATTATTGATTTATAGGGCATTTTGATTAACAAAATATAAATATGTAGGTACGTGTACCATGTACCAGGAAGTTCAATTTGCAGTAAATTAATTTGAGATTTCGTTTGATGCTGGCATACGAGTGCAAAACGAGGAATCGATTTCATTAAGAATTCCAATTTTGAATAAATTGATATTAAGCCGTTTGCTCGTCATGGCCTGATTTTAAAATTGAATTGGTATATTTTTGACTGATTGAAAAGATCTACGTTGAGTATAAATTCTTAGTTATTGACACTGCAAAATTGATACACTGAAGTGAAATAATGTATCAAACTTAACTTGATGGAAGCAGGAATATGTTTTTCTCCAGTTTGCATTTATTATTTATAGCGACCCGCTCCGGCTTCGCACGGGTACTATACCTACATAAAAACCTTCCTCTTGAATTACTCTACCTATTAAAAAATCTGATTTAAATCCGTTGCGTAGTTTTAAAGATTTAAGCGTACAAAGGGATAAACGGACAGAAAAAGTGACTTTACCTAGTGATTTCTAAATGTGTTTTAACAAGACTAGCACATGTTTCAAATATACATACAAATTGAAAGCGACACAAAAAAAACACACTCAAGGAAAGCCACGTACTTTGATAAAGTATTTCATAATGTTTGGTCCCAAGCAAACAGTCTAATGAGGGACAAACAGTCTAAGTAGCCTGTCTGTGTGTTTAGGGAACTTTGTGTGAAGGATACTGCATTTGTAATAAGTTAAATTATTTTCAGTGTCTGAGAGAAGTTTGTCATAGACATCGCTGAAGAATGTCTGGAGAAAGTTCAAATTAATTATTAATATGTCGTGTTATAAACTTATAAATAGGGGCAGGAAAGTCGTTTTAAAGAATGATGAATCGTTAGTAATACAGGTTATTGACAATGTCATATCGTCACTAGTTTAAAAAATCGTTTCTGGCACAATAAACCAAGAGAAAAATGTCGTAAAGCATGTATTTTACATATTATTATAGACTTACTATATTTCTACTTTGAAAAGCAGTATGAGATACGCGTTTTCAAAGCCAGTAATGTGTGCTTTGTGTGTCTCATCTTATGCTACGAAACAGTGATCGTATCCGCACTTCACCAATGCGTGCCGTTGAAACCGGCGTATCGTTGCGCCTATAAAAACAGCTATGTGATTGATTTATAACTTTGAAATAGTAACCTAGCAACTATACACAAAGGGTATTAATTAAAATCTACCACATATCGGTTCTTTCAGACGCAAAGACGCTATGTCAGCCTCCGTAGCCTATTTGGTATTTGGTAGTGACCCTGCCTACGAAGCTGGAGGTTCCGGGTTCGAATCCCGGCGAGGGCATTATTTGTGTATTTATTTATCACAAATATTTGTTCCTTGGTCATGGCTGTCTATGTATTTAAGTATCTATATGTATCTATCTATTTTATATATCGTCGCCTAGTACCCACATCACAAGCCTTAATTGAGCTTACCGTAGGACTAGGTTGATTTGTGTAAGATGTCCCAATATATTTATTATTTATTATTATTATTTATTATATCTATGCCCTGTGCTTATGCTACGAAGCAGTACCTATGCCGTAGCAGAAAGTCGGCACTTCGCACTTGTATGTTCGTGTTATGCTACGAAGCAGTACCTACGCCGTAGCAGAAAGTCGCCACTACGCGCTTGTATGTTCGAGCTTATGCTACGAAGCACTACCTACGCCGTAGCAGAAAGTCGCCACTACGCGCTTGTATGTTCGAGCTTATGCTACGAAGCACTACCTACGCCGTAGCAGAAAGTCGCCACTACGCGCTTGTATGTTCGAGCTTATGCTACGAAGCAGTACCTACGCCGTAGCAGAAAATCGCCACTACGCGCTTGTATGTTTGTGCTTATGCTACGAAGCAGTACCTACGCCGTAGCAGAAAGTCGCCACTACGCGCTTGTATGTTCGTGCTTATGCTACAAAGCAGTACCTACGCCGTAGCAGAAAGTAGCCATTACTACGCGCTTGTATGTTCGTGCTTTATGCTACGAAGCAGTACCTACGCCGTAGCAGAAAGTCGCCACTACGCGCTTGTATGTTCGTGCTTATGCTACGAAGCAGCACTAAAAGGGTGAATATCTGAGCGTTTCAACCGCCTAATTTTGGTGGCATCATTTTTGCCGAAGTTTTTATTAGATACAATGTGCTACGTTGTCATTTGAAGGAGGCACGGTACCTTGTACAATTAATGACGAAGTATAATATTTAGACGTTTAGATACTTCGGCAAAAATGATGGCACCAAAATTAGGCGGTTGAATCGCTCAGATATTCACCCAAAAGTGTGTGCCTCGAAACAGTAAGCCGTAGCCGCAAATCGCTAATATAAGCCCTAAAGTAGATATATCTGTTAGATAATGATTAGTTAGATATTGTAAGATAGTTAATATATAAAGAAAAGCTATTCATGTGCTTGGCAAAAATTATGTTTATTAATTTATCTGACAGATCTCTTTACTGGGGAATTGTGAAACAATTTGTAAGTGCCTAAAGTTCCAGCTCACTCCCTTTTATATAAAAAATAAATGCAGATAAACGTATCTGTGCCAAAGCGGACATAAGCCTGACATCTTTAATATTCCCTGAATATTTTTACAATTTGGAGCCGTCACTCACATTTATAAATAATGCAACAGCCCTTCCGAAATATTGGACAAAGCTTGTATGTAGGTGATATATTTTTATGAAAATAATATTGTTTTATATACAAAATAAATCTTTATTTGATCGCTATTATGTCGTGTTTTAAATTCGTCGAAATCACTACCTACATACAGTATGTATCTGAAATAAGGGCAATCCTTTTACCCCCATTATGACCAAGTAGCGCACATTACAATAGTTTTTGTTCATATTCCTCGATATTTTATGAAGTGTTTTTAACCTTGTGATAGAGACTGATAACGTTCTATTTAACCAGTCTGTAACATATTGTACACAAAGGTTTTAAATGTTCATGAAATTATTTCAGTTTGTGAAGTGTTAATATATTTTGATAACGGACAAGTTGTAATAAGGTTAGACCTGGGGCCCATTTCTCAAAAGATTGTTACTTGTAATACAAGTGAAAGTCTCTTTTTAACAGTATTGATTGGGTAGAACTTCCGCTTGTATTACAAGTTACAAGCTTTCGAGAAATGGGCCCCTGAAAAAAAGTTGATAGTTACTTCTATTACTTTTATACTTCTTGTCTTCCCAATCGAGTATCGTAGCGAAGGTTGATCAACTACATTAATACCACTTTAGCAACGGTACAGTTCACATAAAAGGTCTAAAATAAAATTAGAATTAATATTTTTCAGTATAAATTATGTATGTGTTTATTTGTTACTTTTTACTGTAGGTAGGTATAGTGTATCACCTGTTATTACGAAACGGTATTTTTTGCTTAATAAAATGCCCCGACCTTGTAATCACTGTAATCACATATACAATTTGGTTCAGTTCAATAAATATACTTTAAATAAAACAATGCGTTTCTAGGGTTTCTTCGTTATTTACTACGTCCGTCTGGGGCTAATCTCAGTGACCATTAGTACTAGAAAGGTGGTTGGAATAATTATATACTTCGCCAATATCAACGTAAAAAAATAGGTACACATAAAGTGGGAATGAATAGTTAATTACAAATCCAAATAGGTACGTTTAATTTTTCTTCGTTTTACTTTTGCGACACATATATGTAAGAACTTAGGTGCATACATTCAAGTATTCAACCAATTGAGACTTATTAAAATGCTTTTTATTTTGCCTCTGATTTTTTAAAAAAGAATTAATATAAACCATTTGATTCTAATTTTATTATTGCCAAATTAAAAATTATTACAAATAATTTTTATGCTGTCTCTCCATCGTCAGGTCTGAATTGCGTTTATTGGGTTTATTACTTACACACTTAAACTTATAAGTAGGTACTTCCTATGTACATATACATATATGTAGGTACGTAAGTATGTACTTCGTGTTCGTAAGAGTAGTTCGCCGAAGTAACCACTTCAAGGCAAATAGAGTACTTTGATGATACTCCAGACACGCCTACACTAAAGATTTCCGATATAATTACTCTACAACGAATAAAAACATTACGAGAATTTTATTTCGAAATAAGATTAACAATATCTTGCTGTAAGTACCTACTTTTACGTTGATTCTCAAAATGTAAAGCCTAAAGGTTGATTTAAACCAAACGAGCGAATGCTCATTTTATCCCTCACTCTACGAAATCAACGAATTTCGACGAATCGTTTTGTGTAACGAACGAATTTCGTAGAGTGGGGAATGGAATGAGCGTTCGCTCGTTTGGTCTAAATCCACCTTTGGAAAAGTTACCGTGTCACTTTTGTGACATAGAGAAAGACATAATTCACAGGAATAATAGAACTGAAATTCCATTGGAAAAAACCGGCTACGGTAAGTAGATCAAGAACTAAACATTTAAGAATTACCGTTTTTGAACTAGTTAGGTTGTTTATTTTCCCGAAAAGTTATCAACACATTTGCTCTCTCTAACTTTTTGGACTTAATCGATGAACAATAGTGTCGCGATCACCCACATTACAAAGAAAATAATAACATCTGTCGTAGTTAACCTATTAAAATCATGAAATGCTTACTCTTTACTGAGAAAAAGTGGTGTGCATAATTAAAAACTAAAAAGGAGAAAAATACCAATGAACCAAGGAACATTTTAGAAGCTAATGACAGATGATTTTCAGGATCTGTCATATTTTTTATCCATAAATATTTAATTATCAATCACAAATCTCGATTCGTAAATCTTCATAAAATTGATTTGGTTCTATAACGAGCATAGCTACTTATTTGCCAAAATGGTTCTTTTAGCGTTTCTTGCATGACAATAAAACCTACCGTATATCAACTCATACGGGAAATACTCATATTTGGAAGCCGAGATATTAAACGGATTTGAGGCTGTCAATTATTACGAGCTCTTTCTTGAAACACATTATAACAATATACCCATCGTCAGAAGAATGTAAAAAAATGTGTAGTAATTTATGTGGAAATAAAATTACAGCCAACCCGTTCGTAAAACCTGAATATCAGAAACGGAGGAAGTTATACGTTAATACTATTTTTAATAATATAAATATCAATAAAATTTTTATCTAAAAAATATATTTGAACTCAAGGCTTAAGGCTCGGTTCTAAATCAGTAATAAAACCAAAACCGTCTTCTAAAAGTGCGTGATTACGGAATAATGCAAGTTATTATTATTGGAAAATGAACAATTCATTTCTCTCAAAAATAACCTTTTTAGCTTTATTTCCTTCACTTGCTCATTCATAAGGATATCAGTCGCGTGAGTTAACATTATGCCCAGATTATTGAGTTGATTTGAAAGCTACTCGGTTGGCTGCGTTCACTCGCGTTATATTACCGTTTTTGTTAGTCTACAAAAAGCGTTCACATTTGTAATTCATCGGGGAAAATTCGTTATATTATTAACAGAATGAAAAAAAAGAGGGCTCACGATTTGTATCTATGTTACCCGATATCGAGGATTGTGAATTGATTTTCAATATTTTTTGGGACCAAATCAGGATCTAATTATGGGATCTTGGAGAAATCGGTCGAAGTCGGTTCTTTTGACCTTGTCTTTTCAGTGTTAGTAGGTTTTAGCATGTTATTTGCTATTTCATTATACAACGCCACATCATCATCATCTTGTAACCTAAATATTATTTCAAACAATAGAATTACGAGAAAAATGTAATACATATTTTGTGATTTTTGTGTATGCTACGTATAAATTTATTTCTATTTTTCTATACAAAATAATCTTAGCTATAAGGCGGTGAATGCCTTCGATTTCCGCGCAGCCATCTAAACGTAATATAAAATGCATTGACGCCCGCATCCTCAATGGGAGAGCTGAATGCCATGAAATCATTCCATTTCCGACATTTCTATAAAGAAGTGTATGCTCGAGCACTATGTTGAAGCCTATGCAAAAAACAGATTTTATTTTGAGCCTACATAGATGAGAGAGATTGAAAATACTGTTTGAGACCATGGGTGACCGATGGAAGATTAGGTCTTTCGACCTTGTCTTGTGTATATTCAGCATGTAAATTAAAGTATGACTGCATACTATTATCTCAATAACTATGTGACACACTTTTGTGTCATTATAAAGGGCATGTGTAAATATTTTTTTAAAACATAGTACATATTAGAAAACACAAATATACTAGTAGAATGCAGGTAGGTATACTCCATTTCAAATACCAAGGCCCGATACCACATAAAACTTTGAAGTGGCATCGGGCCATGGTATTTGAAATGGAGTATACAGTCAAGGAAATTGAATCTAATTCAATGTTTTATTCATGGTAAACAAATTATTATTACCTATCGATTTCCTTTACTGTACTCATACGAGTACCTACAGACTGTCAGAAATGAGCCATTACGACATTACGAGTACAGGCGAAGCGTTAGAGTTAACAGTGTATTAGGTATATCGTTTCGCTAACTATGTATGTATAGCTGTTTGTACTGACAAACGAAACTCGACAAAGATATCATCATCATCATCATCCGCCTATGTTAGTCCACTGCTAAACGCAGGCCTCTCCTATTAACCATGCCTATAAACGCATTAGGAGGTAAATGCCCATAATCGCCACGATGGGCAAGCGGATTGACGATCGCAGTAATGTGTCCATTATGATGACGCTGCTGCCCATCATCAATCTTAGTCGACTCTTACGAAACCCGCAGGAGGAGTTGGGGGTGGTGACAAATGTATTCTTACTGCCGTCACCACACGGCAAGACAAAGATATATTAAAATATTATTTTAATATTGGTCTTAAGCGCCTCTTCTCTGAGAAAGTGAGAGAGAGAGCTCTCTCTCTCTCTCTCTCTCTCTCACTTTCTCTCTTGTATAGACTCTTTCAGGTAGCTTTACTAAAATAAATTTTAGTAAGTAACATTTTGTCACTTTACATAATAAATTAATTAGGTAAGTAAGTATCCTGCATTTCTCACTCCAGTCTCTATTCTACAGTCAAAGATTATAAATAATTCAAAAATATTAACTTTAGTGCAGCGAAAACTCGCGAAAATGGTCGTGAAATTTAACTGTAGATGTAAAATTTAAATAAGTCATTTGGAAACGCGTCTAGTCCCGGCTCTTCGGGAAATTGCTTTCCTTACCTCCGCAAAAGAGATAGCTTGAGAGAAATATATATATGTAAGCCTTTATAATGTCCCACTGCTGGGCACAGGCCTACTGTCATGTATGAGAGGGATTGGGCTATAGTCCCCACGCTGGTCCTAAGCCGGTTGGGAACTTATAAAATAAATAAATAAATAATAAATAAATATCTTGGGACATCTTACACAAATCGACCTAGTCCCACGGTAAGCTCAATTAAGGCTTGTGATGTGGGTACCAGGCGACGATATATATAATAGATAGATACATATAGATACTTAAATACATAGAGAGCCAAGACCAAGGAACAAACATTTGTGATAAATAAATACACAAAGAATGCCCTCGCCGGGATTCGAACCCCGGAACCTCCAGCTTCGTAGGCAGGGTCACTACCAACTAGGCTACGGAGGCTGACATCACATACACCTTTGAATTTCTTCGCGGATGTATGCAGGTTCGGTTTTCCTTCACCGAAAGCTAATGGTAAATTATCATCTGATATTCCGTACATAAGTTTCGGAAAAACTCATTGGTACGAGCCAGGATTTGAACCGACGACCTCCGGATTGAAAATCAAACGTTTAAACCACTGGGCCACCACCGCTTCTGAGATATATATATATATATATATATATATTTTAAATGTGACGAAATTAAACAACTGAGCTCTCAGCTCACCTGATGGAAAGCAGGAACTGAGGCCCATGAAAATACCGATCAAAAAATCGCGTATGCGCTGCCTACCCTGAGGACTTAGTTGGATTGTCTCTATCTATGCCAGTAAGTAATTACACCGGCTATCTTTCCGCCAAACCGAAACACAGATGTGCAAACACTGCTATTTAGTGGCAGGTTAACGTGTAAGACGGTGGTAGCTATCCGGGCGGACCCTGCACGAGGTCCTAGTTTTTTGGGAAGTTTATTTTTTGTTAGTTCGAAACTTCCAAGGGCCACTTGTACTGAAAAACTTCGTGCGTCGTATCATACGCGTGCGAAAAGGAAATTCGTAGCTCGTCGGCTGTCCCAGATCAAAGCCTAGTAAGTGTATTTAGCGAAATTTTACAGGAGAGGCAAATAAACATTTTGATAAAAAAAAATAGTAGCAGAGACCTTTATCTCACAAGACTTTGTCTTATATAAAGAAGTATAACTTGCTTTATAAGACAAACTATTGAAACTTAATATATGTATCTTTTTAGAACTTTTATGTGCCTTACTAACAATTGATTACAAAAAAATAATAGAAATGTTATGTCAATTAGAAAACTGAAACCTAGCAAGTGGTACAAAAATGGTAAATTTTACTGCTTGTAAGCAGTAAACTCTTAAAATGTCAAGTTTAAAATCAAGCTAATGCTTACTTTGAAATCCGGATTAGGATTACCATTTTAATAAGGTAAAGGTAAAATTGTAGCATTGGGGTAATTTCAAACTACAGAAAGGGTTTAGCAGCCTTACCGAACAAGAGGTGCCTTCCCCCACGGATGAGGTCAATATTTTAGGTGGTGTACTAGCAGGACCTAAGAATACTCCATGCTTAATATCAGCTCTAGATCTTCTTTTGTTTCAGAGTTATTCAAGATAATGTAAAATATACAGGATGTCGTTGAAAGTGGCATATTTCGAGAACTGTTCAAGTTAGATCAACCAAACAAAATTGTGTATGATAACAATAAAATAAGCTACAAAATGCATATTTTTAACCTGCATCTTGTCATTATTTTTCATAATAAAAAAAGAGTTCTTGTTTTTTTTTCCACATTTTTTTTCATTTCACGCGGAGGTACACCTACAAAAAAAATATGCATACATAGCCACTAATGTCCACTGTATACATAAATAAAAATATTTCCGTAAATCATCGTGCGTCATGCCAAAAAAAAAAATCAGAAGTAGTCGTTACTGGCATACAAATAAAGTAGGTACCAGTGCAGTGTGAACATAAGTTAGTATGTACAGTACCGGCCAATAATATTGAACATAAGTTAGTATGTACAGTACCGGCCAATAATATATCACATACAGGTTTTTTTCAGTAGATTTATTTTTATTTTTGTAAGTGTTTTTTACACTTTCCACCTCACGACTATAGATAGTCTAGGCATAGGCCTTTACACTAGCGATGAAAAAACTGGTCATCATGTAGTGATTTTTTCATAAAGAGATTTTGCGTAAGGCATGGATTTCTTAGTAATTTTTTTTTTTTACTACAGCTATTTTAGCAATATGCTGTGTCTCCAATTGCAATTCACAATACTTAATTGCAGTATTCATCATTAAACTATGCAAAAGTACCAAAATAATATGCTATCTACATGCGAACATGTGCCGCTTACTCTATACACGCTCATACAAAAAGTCACGAATGTGATATATTATTGGCCGGTACTGTAGGTATACAATCTCTTGACACTTACCGCACAAAATATCATTGAAGTAAATTGACTTATTAGTGCATTTGCTATATAAATCAGCCTCTTGTCAATTTTGTATGCATTTTTTCTTTCCACATATATTTTTTAACGTTTTTTCACAAGACTCTTACACTTAATGTTTTCCATTTTCCAACAGAAAATGCAACAAATCAAATGTCGAAAACAATACGATGTGTCAAATGTTTATCTCTCTTTTATACAGGGTGGTCCAAACCTTGACGTCTAAAATTTTTTTTAGATTCCTCACGTTATGAGCTATCGGAATATACCCCATGTATGTTAGCCGATTTTTTGTAGTTTTCAAGTTATTAATTTTTGAAAATTTTTTTTTGAGAAATTCTGGAATTAAGGAAGGTTTTTTAACTAGTTTCTTTTTGTAATAAAGCATTTACTGACAAAAAAATTAGCGTCCTCAGTTCGATACAAGTAGGATAAAAAAATACCAAATTCAAAATGTTACGCTAAAAACGCATCAAAATACCATTAATTTACGTAAATAAAAAATAAAACATATCCCAAGGGATTTTAGTATTCTAAACACCGCCCAAGACCTTGAGCCTTCGAAAAAGCAAAAAAAAAGTGATACTTAATGATGAGGATTTTTCGGAGTAGTCGGTCAAAAAAGCTTAAAATTTTAAAGTAGTAAAAAAATACTTGAATAAGTACACAAATTGAGTTTTCGTGTATTTTCTGTTTTTGTTTATTGATGAGAACAACAAAACAGACGAAATTTTACTTTATTTTTAAATAAAAAATTTAGAAGCTTTTTTTTAAGTTTATTTGACCGACTACTCCGAAAAATCCTCATCATTAAGTATCACTTTTTTTTTTCCTTTCAGGAAGGTTTAAGGTCTAGGGCAGTCTTTAGATTACCAAAAATCCTTGGGATATGTTTTATTTTTTTATTTACCTACGTTAATGCTATTTTGATGTGTTTTTAACGTAAAATTTTGAATTTGGTATTTTTTATCCTACTTGTATCAAAGTGAGGACGCTATTTTTTTTGTCAGTAAGTGCTTTATTTGTAGTAATACTTTCACAAAAAGAAAATATTTAAAAAACCCAATAGTTTTTTTTTATCAATAAATTTCTTCATTCCAGTATTTCTCTAAAAATTTTTTTCAAAAATTCATAACTCGAAAACTACAAAAAATCGGCTAACATACATGGGGTATATTCTGATAGCCCATGACGTAGAGAACCTACAAAAATTTTTTTGACGTCAAGTTTTGGATTGGACCACCCTGTATAGCACATGTACTAAATAAGTCAATTTACGTCAATGATATTTTGTGCGGTAAGTGTCGAGAGATTGTATACCTACACACTAACTTATGTTCACACTGCACTGGTACTTTATTTGTATGCCAGTAACGACTACTTCTGATTTTTTTTTTTTTTGGCATGACGCACGATGATTTACGGAAATATTTTTATTTATGTATACAGTGGACATTAGTGGCTATGTACGCATATTTTTTTTGTAGGTGTACCTCCGCGTGAAATAAAAAAAAATATGGAAAAAAAACAAGAACTCTGTTTTTTATTATGAAAAATAAGGACAAGATGCAGGTTAAAAATATGCATTGTGTAGTTTATTTTATTGTTATCAAACACAATTTTGTTTGGTTGATCTAACTTGAACAGTTCTCGAAATATGCCACTTTCAACGACACCCTGTATATTTTACATTATCTTGAATAACTCTGAAACAAAAGAAGATCTAGAGCTGATATTAAGCATGGAGTATTATTAGGTCCTGCTAGTACACTACCTAATATATTGACCTCATCCGTGGGGAAAGGCACCTCTTGTTCGGTAAGGCTGCTAAACCCTTTAGCTCCGGTAATTTCGGAATGAATCTTTATTATGATAAAAATAACGGTGTGTTTTATGGTAATTTCAAATAAGACGACTTATGAAATGACTGCAAAGCACCCTATTTAATTGCAATCTAGGGGATTTCAATGATTTTGAAATTACTGACTACCAGTCCTTTCCCGCGGAGCTTCGCTGCAAAGTACTTGCTAACAATTTACTACACATTGAAACTTCCCAAAAACATCATTCTAAGCCGATAAATGTCCACTGCTGGACATAGGCCTCCCCCAGTAGGGTCATTGCCATAACGAGTCATTTTATTTAAAGTTGTCTCGCACTTGTTTTTTGTTTTTGTAACTTTTAATATGATTTCCACTCAGCATCGCGAGCTCTTTCGATCATGATAGGAGAAAATTTTGGTATCATCTTCTGCTACGAGTGTATGCATGTGCAATAATTGTGCATACCATTCGAATATCCCGTGTATAAACAGTACTACACACGCGACTATCGGCTTACCAGCGAAAATAAAAAAAACAGCAATAAACATAAACATTCAATCAGCAATAAGTTTTTCAAAAACTGTTGTACGAAATATCATTTGATATTCACAAGTCTTTACGGTGAAGGAAAACATTGTGAGGAAACCTGCAGACACCTGCTAAGAAATTCCAGTGTGTATGTGAAGTCCCCAAAAAGTACTGGATCAGCGTCGGGACCACGCAAAATAGGCACGTTTGATGTCGAGTTGTGGAAAGAAATAGAAAGAAATGACAAACACAATATAATAGCAACAACAACAAGTAATGACATTATTTGATTTGTTTTATCAATACCTTCGTTGTAATTTGAAGCTTCTGATAATTTGTCCAGGGTTCTTTCATAGAGAGACAACGGACAATACCGACAAATAATGCACGACCGTAATGATAGTGACGTTATGAATTATCGAAGATCCAATTTTGTTTATTATCAAATAGTACAATTTTTTGGTCGGTTCTTTGTCGGTTAACAACCAAAAGGCCCTATACCAATCGTCAGTAGAAACTAAAATAATTGTAAACAAAGCCTAAATAATTGCATAATTCCATAATCGCGCACTTTTAGAACACAATCTTGGTCTCGTCATCAACTTAAAACCTGAGTTCACATACACTTTTAGTTAAAATCATTAATATTTTGGCCACTTTGATGACGCTGCTGCCCGTCATCGATCGTCGATAAATAAATGGTCAATATCAATTCAATTCCTCAGTCGACTCTTACGACACCCGCGGGGCGGTGACAAAAACCGCAGGCAGGGAGCGCGGGAGCGTCGACCATTAGAACGCAAACTTCATTCATTACTGACTTGATAGGTTTTATTTATTGTTATATTTGAATTCCTTGTACGACCCTTCGGCAATCATTAAAATCAAAAACCTAGTAAGGGACAATTTCCATATTCAAAAACCTAGTGTGTTCCATTTACAAACTCAAAAACCTAGTATAGCATGCAGTTGCCAGATTTTTGGACTTGAAAATGTTACTTACTAGGATTTCGAATACGTTGGTGGCATGTAAGAAATGCCCTTGCTAGGTTTGGTGGGTCTCGTAACTTTGATTCTAATTGAGATAGAAATACAGGTGTTTTTGCATTAGACGCAGCTCAGCATTTGGGGCAGATACATTAAAAAAACGTATTTTGACAAAAAATGTCCCTTGCTAGGTTTTGATTTGGGACAGCCGTCGTGTTTTAATTTATCGCCACTCGTTTCGAACTTTTTATTCGCACTTGTATTGTAATGTGCTATTTTAGAATTAAATAATAATAAGTGATACTTGATGATTACGCTGCAGTCAAATAAATCACAGCAATGTTACAATACAGTGTAAATCTTTATAATGTGCACAACGAAAATAAACCTTTATTTGATTTTTTAGATTTTTCATTATTTCACGCATATTTTTTTATTACACGTGCTGCACACGCTTCCGTTACGCGTTGCCCTTAATTGTCATCCATTGCATTGCGAAAATTATCATTTACAAAAAAAAAATCTCAGATACTTTTATTAGTTACCAGACTAACGAGTGATAGTTTAAGCATGCTTGTTCATATCAAATGCCAAATTGGCATTACAAATATAGGTATTATCAAACCAGAATCAGAAGGGGAATCGAAAGTACTGTTGACACAACAAATGATATAACATTTACCAAGAAAAGACTTGTTTATAGATGTACGTAGTGAGTGATTAATTAATCTATAATCTGTAAGTCTCTGCACATAGCGAAAGTACTGTTGTGTCAACAGTACTTTCGAATCCTTTTCTAATCGCGGTTTGATAATAGGTATAAATATACTAAGCAAAAGCACTAACTCTCTCGGACCCTTCTCTCTGTGGCAGAAATACCATAAGAATTGCATTTCTACCAATCTTCAGCCAGACAGAACTGAACGTTAGACATTTTTCTATAAATCTTATAAAAATTACTATCTTCGCTAGGCAAGCTTCGCATATTTAACTTTACCCCGTGATAAAATTGTGTTGGCCGTGTGGTGACAGCAGTAAGTTTGTTACCACCCCAACTCTTCAAGTGCTTCTCGTAAAGGCCTACTAAGGGTACTACTAACCCGATGTTGTGAATTCGTTCGTGTTTTCATAATGAGCACGCTTCATTTGTTTTACTACAATGATTTTACAACCTCAGGCACGTAGATGGACCGTAATAGAGCTTTATACTTAAAACCTTAAAGGTATTAACATTATATGAATTTGAACACAGATCACGAAGTTATACAACTTATAAGTTGAGTACAACATAGCTAAGAGAGTACCACTCAACTCCAGTCCTAAAAATTTTATAGTAGCCAATTTAATACAAGAATGTATTTCAATTTCTTTCTCAAAAACATTTGTGAGAAACTTCGTAAAACCACAAAAATATAACGTAAAGACAAACAGTTCAAATGCACTAAAATTGAGGCACTCATTATTTTTATACTGCTAGTAAAAAATCTCGCGAAAGAAGGGTCCATGTTTACGACTTTTCTACCACAGCAAGCATATAAATCGTAAATAAATTCTAAATATCATCATACTATGGACCGTATTAACATGGAATAGAGTACAGATTCAACATGTTTTCCAAATACACATAAGTCCTTTGCGCAAGCGCGGTATTTTGTTGAGGACGATTCTCCAAGATGGCGGCAATAACGCTCGTTATTCAAATTTAACTGTCATTTTGACGTTTCAAGTGAACATTGTTGCTTGAATCTTATCGAACAATAAGTAAAATAAGAGAAATCGTAAAATTCCCAAGCAGTAAAAGATATAATAAAGTTGTTTTTTGTAGTAACATAACCTAGTTAAAACTGTTTAAAGGTAAAATGACTAAAGAACAAACATTTGTAAAAAGCATAGATAAATAACAACAATGTCTACACCGGGATCCAACCCGGAACCTCCATCATGCAGATGCCATCAGATATATCGAAGCAGCCACGATGGTAAAAAATATCTGAACATGCAACCTAACGCCTTAACAATAAAAGTCTGCTCAGATGTTTGTGATTACTCTGGCCACTACCAGCATGCTTAGCCAAGTTGCCAATCGATAGCGCTTGGTAGCCTATCGTAGTTTTCCCTCTCTTATGCACTCTTGCATATTAGTGCGATAAAGACAGTTAGCTGCCTTTCGTTTACGATTGACAATTAAGCGTTAGCGATTGGCAACTTGGCTAAGCACCCAGGCCTGTCCAACTACGTTCGGTTTGAACTGTCAGTGCCACCCCGGGGAGTACATCAGCAGAGCCTCACGTAAAGCGGTGATGCACGTCGCGCACTCGTGAATGTTGTTCGTCGAATATCTACGTACTGATTCGACTGCTGTCAACGACCAATAATGGTACATTGTGCATCAAGGGAGGTAAGTACGGAATTACTAACGAGAGTGTTAGAAGCCCGACGCCGTCAAGCGGAGGGCTTTTATGGCTCGAGTTAGTATTCCGCTTACCTACCGTGTTGCATACAATGTTTTACATCACACGTGCCGACAAAAAAATAAGTTTTAAGACATAATATTATTAAAGGACGTACTGACATTTTTATTACTCCCTAGGGAATATCATTTTTCTATTACTCCCGCCACGCGCGCAAGCAATGGCGCGCATCGTAAAGAGTCCTTATTTTTATAAGCGGGATTTTGGAGATGGTTTTCTGTACTTGTACTAATATGTATTCTGTGCCGCTACGATGTCTCTGATGGTGACTGTACAGCTTCGGTCGGGTAGGCTATAGTATAGAGGCTATTATTAGCTTGCGTTAGCCTTCAATTCAATTCAATCTTAATTTGCTAGGTTAGGTTTCGATTGACATGTTAAATGACGGGCGTATTCGGTGATCGACATAATTATATATAATCAAATCTCAAATGTAATGAGAATTGGAATAACATGGACTTAGCTTTTGAGTCGTCTCTTGGAGTATTAAAATCACATTTTCACCCTATCTCAGTCCACTGCTGGACGTAGGTATCTCTTATTAACTATGCGTATAGACGCATTAGGAGGTAAATGCCCGTAATCGCACGCTGGGCAAGCGGGTTGGCGATCGCAGTAGGTATGAAATAATCTCGATAATATTTTTTTTATTAATATGACTGTGACTCAGTTGACACTCTCGTACTATTTACGTGTCACGATTTGATTTGTGTTATTGAAGTTTTTCGTAAAACGACAATTTACAAACCGTACAAAAATGTTTATTCACCCAAATATACTCGCTTTCAAAAAATATTTCAGCTTCATAAAATAAGGATTTAGTATTCATATTGTTACGAATATAAATATTTTTCTTCCAGAATATTCTGTGCCAATAAGCCTGATCACACGTCAACCCACATGTCGAGATAAGCTAGACTGCCAGAATATCTGCGTTATTTTATTTTGTCATAATATTATCATGTCCATTAGGTAATTGAAATCCATTATTTTGATTGCAGTGTTTAGGTTTTCTTATACCATGAGCATAACGCAAGCATAGCCCACTTGATGGTCGAAGAATATAAATAAATATCATAGGTCAATCTTACACAAATCAACGTATTCCGACAGATATTAAATATATATAAAATAAGTAAAAAAAGTTTTAAGTTAAACGGTTTTTATTGCACCAAAAACTAGAAAATAAAAATTAGTTGTAAGTAACCGTAGATGCTACTTTCTGTAGATTAGTCACGTGAAACTATTATCACTGTAGCCTTCCCAAGTCGGATGCTGAAAGCCATGTTTAGCCTCTATGTCAGTCGATCAAGCGTTACCTAATCGGAAACTATTACCAAACTACAATAAAAACGTGGGGCGTACGCAATTGTGATTAAGTCACTATAGTTATTTAAGACCACATATAGAAATCAAGACAACTATAGTGTAATAAGTTTTGTTCTGGCCTTGATAAAAGTTTTTAACCTCTGTAGAAGTGTTGGAACAGATGGATGATTAATTACAAAATTAAAGCTACAATCACATATTTTGAACTAACATGTTTCTTTATAATAACGCCCCACGTTTTTATTTTAGTTTGGTAAAAGTTTCCGATTAGGTAACGCTTGATCGACTGACATAGAGGCTAAACGTGGCTTTCAGCATCCGACTTGGGAAGACTACAGTGATAATAGTTTCACGTGACTAATCTACAGAAAGTAGCATCTACGGTTACTTACAACTAATTTTTATTTTCTAGTTTTTGGTGCAATAAAAACCGTTTAACTTAAAACTTTTTTTACTTATTTTATTTTCAAGTTTTTAGTACAATTGTTAAGATAAATTCCGATACTATACCTAGGTACTTATTCAAGATCAAAGATGTTGTTTGTAATATGCAATACAATTATGCATGCTAGCGTTTAACTCTCGCGATTTAATCACGACACATATGCGTAAACGTAATGGACATAATTTTATGTGTAACGAGAGGGTAATCCCTGCTGAATAGATATTTTTTGAAATCCGACACTAAAAAAATGTCAGCTTGAATGCCTGAAGTGTCTCAAATGGACGTGTTATTCATATAATACCTTAGATAACAGAGATCTGACAATAAGGAATATAATATCAATCAATTTGGTTTATTGACAAAATCAAGTTAAAATTTTTATATCGTACACATTATACAAGTCGAATTTTGAGACTATAAAATATAAACTCATACTTTCAGTCGACCAACCGGAGGACCGCAGGTCTGACGGAAAGTCCGACGCGAACCGAGGGCCCAAAGGGTCAATCCATGCAGTCTATCAACCGGAGGGCCATAGGCTCGACGGCACTATGGCACGCACTACGTGAACCGAAGGGACACTCTCTGTCTATCAACTGGAGGACCGCAGGTCCGAGTGCACGTCCTACGCAAACCACCTGCGCTGTCAGTCTATCAACCGGAGGGCCGCAGGCTTGACGGCACGCCCTACGCGAACCCGAGGGATATACTCATACTCTCAGTCTTATCAACCGGATGACTGCAGGTCCAAAACGGCATGTCCTACGCGATTCACTCTCGTTGTGAATCTATCAGCCGGAGGGCCGTAGGTCCGACGGCTCACCCTACGCGACCCACTCACGCTGTCACTCTATTAGCTGGAGGGCCGCAGGTCCGACGGCTCGCCCTACGCGACCCTCTCACGCTGTCACTCTATTAGCTGGAGGGCCGCAGGTCCGACGGCTCGCCTTACGCGACCCACTCACGCTGTCACTCTATTAGCTGGAGGGCCGCAGGCCCTACGGCTCACCCTACGCGACCCACTCACGGTGTCACTCTATTAGCTGGAGGGCCGCAGGTCCGACGGCTCGTCTTACGCGAGCCACTCACGCTGTCACTCTATTAGCTGGAGGGCCGCAGGTCCGACGGCTCGCCCTACGCGACCCACTCATGCTGTCACTCTATTAGCTGGAGGGCCGCAGGCCCGACGGCTCGCCTTACGCGACCCACTCACGCTGTCACTCTATCAGCTGGAGGGCCGCAGGCCCGACAGCTCGCCTTACGCTACCCACTCACGCTGTCACTCTATTAGCTGGAGGGCCGCAGGTCCGACGGCTCGCCCTACGCGACCCACTCACGCTGTCACTCTATACGCTGGAGGGCCGCAGGCCCAACGGCTCAACCTACGTGACCCACTCACACTGTCACTCTATCAGCAGGAGGGCCGCAGGCCCGACGGCTCGCCCTACGCGACCCACTCACGCTGTCACTCTATCAGCAGGAGGGCCGCAGGTCCGACGACTCGCCCTACGCGACCCACTCACGCTGTCACTCTATTAGCTGGAGGGCCGCAGGCCCGACGGCTCGCCTTACGCGAGCCACTCACGCTGTCACTCTATTAGCTGGAGGGCCGCAGGCCCGACGGCTCAACCTACGCGAACCACTCACACTGTCACTCTATCAGCAGGAGGGCCGCAGGCCCGACGGCTCGCCTTACGCGACCCACTCACGCTGTCACTCTATCAGCAGGAGGGCCGCAGGCCCGACGGCTCACCCTACGCAACCCACTCACGCTGTCACTCTATCAGCAGGAGGGCCGCAGGTCCGACGGCTCGCCCTACGCGACCCACTCACGCTGTCACTCTATTAGCTGGAGGGCCGCAGGCCCGACGGCTCGCCTTACGCGAGCCACTCACGCTGTCACTCTATTAGCTGGAGGGCCGCAGGCCCGACGGCTCACCCTACGCGACCCACTCACGCTGTCACTCTATTAACTGGAGGGCCGCAGGCCCGACGGCTTACCTTATGCGACCCACTCATGCAGTCACTCTATCAGCCGGAGGGCCGCAGGCCCGACGGCTCGCTTCACGCGACCCACTCACGCTGTCACTCTATAAGCTGGAGGGCTGCAGGCTCGACGGCTCACCCTACGCAACCCACTCACGCTGTCACTCTATCAGCAGGAGGGCCGCAGGTCCGACGGCTCGCCCTACGCGACCCACTCACGCTGTCACTCTATTAGCTGGAGGGCCGCAGGCCCGGCGGCTCGCCTTACGCGAGCCACTCACGCTGTCACTCTATTAGCTGGAGGGCCACAGGCCCAACGGCTCACCCTACGCGGCCTACTCACGCTGTCACTCTATTAGCTGGAGGGCCGCAGGCCCGACGGCTCACCCTATGCGACCCACTCATGCAGTCACTCTATCAGCCGGAGGGCCGCAGGCCCGACGGCTCGCTTTACGCGACCTACTCACGCTGTCACTCTATAAGCTGGAGGGCTGCAGGCCCGACGGCTCGCCCTACGCGATCCACTCACGCTGTCAGTCTATTCAATGTATATGTTTTTACCCATCTTGTGGCAATCTGTGGGGGAGGCCCATATTCACCAGTGAACGTCTTTCGGCTGATATGATGATGATGATTATAATGAAATCCGTATGTTTCTACCAAATATCTAAAGCAGTACTTCAAAATCTACATATCGCTAAACCTAGCGGTTGTGGCAGGCAGTAACACTGGAGTATCAGATTTGAGGAGTTGGACGTTAGTATTAAATTCGCATGTTCAAACTTAACATCTAAAGAATTTCTTTCAATCAAGATATCGATCAAAGATAAACCTTGCGGTTATTGTGGACAGTAGGTACTGCAGCATCAGGAGTGAGGAGTTGGAAGTCAAGATCAGGCTGTTAGTATTTGATTATGCCAAACATGCTATACTTTCATTTTCACGTGTCTAACACTCTCGGTTAAGGTAAGCAGTACGTCTGCAGCATCAGGCTTTGAGGATACAAGGATACAAATATTATAATATTGCATTGTCATGGGGACTTGATAAGAGTTCCAAATTTTATTGATTTCGGTGCAGTAAAAGTGGTCGAAAAATCGATCACAAGATTTGAAGCATCGACGACAGTTGATACGCGGTGAAGTTAATAAAAACCGTTTAAAAACAAAAACGGGCACCTACTGAGATAAGGTTTTAACTATTTTCTACTGTTCTAAAGTAGGACAATGATATTCTAAAGGTTTGAAAGCGGGATCGGTTACGGTTTTATTACAATAAGATACCTATTTTTCAGTTTCATACAAAAAAAACACATTTTATTTTTTTCTGCTTAAAATAAGCCTCATTTTGAAAATGTTATATATTTTTTTTTATTCCTTGTATTATTTCCAACCGAAGAGCATTTTATTAAAATAGGATTTTTAGAAAAAAATGCGAATGTCAATTTTTTTATCATTTCGATCCACTATGCCACTTTTTTTTAATCTTCCCTTTTCTACAAAGCACTCGCGGGCAATGAATATTGATGGTGTAATTTCTCATAGAAAATACTGCAAAAAGGCTGATTTCAAAGTAACTATGTAGAATCTTGTCTTATTGTAATTTTCCTGAATTAACACTTTGAGTGCGGGGAACTCCCGAGGGGAGTTCTTTGTGGGACGTCCATTTTCGCTACAAAGCGGAAAAATCACGGGATCGGCTACGAGCGTAGCGCGTAGCACTCGGCCGCAATGAAAGTGTTAACTATAGAATAAAAAAAATGTAGTTGTTACATCGATTTATGCAGGCAAATATTTGGAGTGTTTTAAAAAACAACGCCAAAAATGTATGGAAAAAGGGGCTTTTTAATCATGACTTGCTATTTTTATGATACTGACGATAACATTTGATGTTTTTTGAATGCGATTGTAAAATCAGGGAAATTCCAATACATTTGGATATTAATTAAATTCCACTAATCTTGTAAACATTTTAGAAATCTATTTGAAATAAGCGTGTTTACAGTATTTTCTATGAAAAATTGTACCCGATATTTATTGACCGAGAGTGTATTTTATTTACAACCTTGGGAAAAATACTTATTATACATACATTTCCACTGGATTGCTGAAAAGAACTGAAATACATTTTTAAATTCATCAGTTCTCTGAAATGTCTTTTTCGCGCCGGAATCCACAGTGAGAAAATATTACGAATAATATTTTCGGGTTAAACATACATGAATTTATAGCAAGTGGGTATTCCATCTTTGCCCTTCAAATTTTCGATGTCTGATTATTGAAATCAACTTTTGTCAGCCTCCGTAGCCTAGTTAGTAGTGACCCTGTCTACGAAGCTGAAGGTTTCGGTTTCGAATCCCGGCGAGGGCATTATTTGTCTATTTATTTATCACAAATATTTGTTCCTTGGTCATGGCTATCTATGTGTATGTATTTAAGTTTATATATGTATCTATCTATTATAGGCATATATCGTCGCCTGGTACCCTCATCACAAGCCTTAATTGAGCTTACCGTGGAACTAGGTCGATTTGTGTAAGATGCCCCAAGACATTTATATTTGTTTATTTAACTTTGATAGGTACCTTCAAAATTTGTTATAGGTACTTTTTCACTTTTTGGGACACTCAATTAGCGTGACTTTAAAAACCCTTAGTTGCAGTCAGTTTTGTAACGACAATTAAGCACTAAATTTCTAAACTCGGTTTCGGTGGTAATTTTACAAACTATTAGCGATAATATAACATAAAAACACCGATTACGTTTAAATTTCTAGAGATGTCGTACTTAAAACTCGTTGCAATTAAGGTTTTTTAATTTCACGCTAATTGGATGTCCCTAAATGTGAAAATGCTCGTCCACCCCCTCATTCGAATTTGAAATTAGTGTTCTTTTTTGGTACTGACAGCTAACTTCATTGCAACTGTAAGATTGACCAAAAAGTTTATTCAAGGGATTTGCTTCAATATCTTGACGCAAGTCTTTCAATTATTCACAATTTTTTTTTCATTTAGTACTTCATTTGGATGTATGTGTAATCATCACGGAGTAAATGGAGATGGCAAGTAGGCGTTCCCGTGTCGCCGATACTATGATGCGGAGTTCATACTTCAAGCTCACTTATGATTAGTACGTGATTGGCCGTGTCAGAAATTGAACGTTCGAGTCGCGCGTGTGCTAGTGAATAAAAAATCGGTTATTAAATAAACAATGCCGTATTGTGCTGTACTGCGCTGCCGAAATAACAGCAACAAAAAAATATTTCACATGGAGATATTTCCTACCACCGGTAAGTATTATTTTGTATTTTAATTCAATAAACACAAAAACATGTTGCTTCGTCTATTATTTACGTACGTTTGCTATTCAAATTCAATTTTATTTCTCAGAGAATAGAGTTAATAATCTTTTGTTAAGATTGTATACATTTCTCTAGAACATTCGCTACTCTAAATGTCAAACAAGGTTCGCTACTCACAGGCTGTCCAAAGTCGATATTTATATCGATAATGTTAATGTTATGATATATCAGCGTTCGATATTTAATTATTAGTAGGGAATGTAATCAAGTAAAAAATTTATAGTTATAACTATATTTTTACTTAGTATTAAGCGATAAATCGGATTTTAATACACTATTACTAACCGATGTGCATTCCATACTTTACATACGTATATATTTTCTACATTTTCAGATTCCCAAATGATGCTGAAATTAAAAATAAACGGATCGAAGCTACTGGACAAGTCAATTGGTTTCCGCAAAAATAGTACAAATTCAGTACTAAATAATGCAATATGAATCGATCGAATTCAGGACCTGGTTCTAAATTGTTTTATCGTTATGTACTTGTTGAAATGTTAAACAAGAATAATTATTAAAAGTTTTATTAAATTTACCATCTGGTCACCTGTTTTTTATTTGATTACTACTGCTATTTACTATTTATATTAATTGCTACTACTATTTATATTGATTATATGTGCTGCTTGTAAGTACGGACGGGACGGTAATCGCTTAAGATCAAGTGATACGTCTGCTCGTTTGCCTCCAATTACATTAAAAAGAGATAACAGAACTGCAAGTTACAAAGTAGTTCCACTTAAGCCTTTCCTGGTCTTCATCCTTAGGTCTTTTATTTTCAAAATAGCAGTTTCCGTGAGAAAATGCTCCAGTACAGTACAGTAGTAGGTACTGAAGAAAACCCTCAAATCTCCATCAATGTGCCATTAAAATTTGAGGAGTTCCCTCAGTTCGTCAAGGATTCCATCATTAGATCAGATTAAAATGAAAGGAGACTGCAGTGGAGGTTTATTCTTAAAAATAAATGAAGAATATTTTCAAATTGGTTGACAGAACTGCGAATAATAGAGCACTTCCTCTTATCCCATCTCTGGTTTTCGACTATCACGTCCACTTGTCCTAAATTGTGGCTTTCTCATGGAACTACTCATACTCAAGGTTCTTAGAAAAACACCGAAATCACCATACAAGTGCGTTTCGAAATTGAGTAGTTCCCTCAATTCCGCACGGATCCCATCATTAGATCAGAACCAAAATCCAATAGGTGGTCCTATTGGATATACACTTTTGAACAAAGGAAAATCAAAATCGGTTCATAATTGAATTGACCGGGTAATCGCGTAATACACATACAAAAAAAAACTAACAGACGAATTGAGAACCTCTTTATGAAGTCGGTTGACAAAGTTTGACTTTATTATTATTTGCTAGTCAGTAGAAACCGTTAAAAAATCGAACAGCCAATCAAAATTTTCAAATTTCCCGCCTTTAACGCTAATGAAATATCAATACTATTTAAATATCGATAATGTATACGTATTGCCCTATGGAAAATAACAAAAAGTCGTAACAAGATAAGGATATACAGTCACTTATGACTTTTTGTGTTTTGGGATTGTCCAGTCCATGTAGTCCTATTCTTATTTGTCAGCTACTCACAGGCGAGTAGAGATCTCGTATCACCAGTGTAACGTGACCTAGGATTCGTAATTATTTCTGCGTAATCGTAGATGTTAGATAAACTGGTTTTTTAGCCCATTACTCGCTCATTTTAATACAGTAGCGCCACCTTGTTTGGAGTAGCTGTATTACGTAGCTGTATTAGAAGACTTTGTGAGAGAAAAAGAAAGACGCAAGATGCACAACTTGAACATTCTAATTTAGACCCTGACTGAAACAGTATACAGATGAATTTCATTGTGGGAATGATAACTGGTTGTTACCTTATGGGTATGGAAAACTGCTACCAATTAAAAACATTTTGTAATTGTATGCCTGTATCTACGTAAAATGGGATTGTGTGAGTTTGACGACACCGGTTTTCATACTAAAAAGCTAGCATTTCACATCCACTAGTTTATTAATTCGTGGTAATCATTCACCTCAATTCTGGTGAAATTACCTATACTGTTATGTAGTAACATGCAATCTGGTCTTGACTTTTTTCTTATATTGTAAAAAGTTCAATAAGTTTTGCTGGCAAATATATTTTAACTTAATCCTGGGTTAATGGAGAGGAATTCAATTTTCTGGCTCATAAGGCAGGATCAATGATTATTTTGGTGTCTAGCTTTCTTAAATAATGGAATTAAGGGATTTATTAATTAATGTTGCAGTAAAAGAAAGGTATACTATACTGGGTGTCCCAAGACTACGGAACATGAAAGGAAAGTACTCTAATAATGTTAATAGGCTATTTTGGCATATATTTAAATTTATATTATTTTTAATAGTGATTAATACTACGTTCGTAGATTTTGTATGATAAATAGCTATTGCTAGAGGTATGAATTAACAGAAGTATTTTATTACCAATTTTAATCATTTAATGTAGTAATTTTATCCCATACTTTTCGTTTAGGATATTTTACATTAAAAGAATTATTTATTTAGGCATGGTCTCGATAATAAAAACAGACGGTGTTTATTTTTTCATATTTGAGTGGATTCCATTCCCAGATGAGGTAAATATTTTTTAGAAAATCTGTGAATGCAGAATTACTAACTTTTAAAAATAACATAAATTTTTATTTAGCTAAATGTCCTATGTACGATATTTAAGGTACTTTCCCTTCATGTCCCGTAGTTCTGAGACGCCCTGTATTTGTAATAATAACCTAAAGCTAAAATAACTTTGACCTAGATCAGTTAATTTTTAGACGAAACTGTATATTTATCACAATAAAAGAGTATTCTTATACATTTATTAGTTGTTATGATATCGCATTTAATTTTTTATTTACACAGCAAATAATTTACCACGTGACAGGCATAGCCTAGTGTGGAGCCACAAGATATTGTCATTATTATGTAACTAAGGTTTTTTGGTAAATAAACAATTTCTATTTAAAAAAAAACAAGAAATTCAATTATACTTAATCAACTACCACGTAACATACTTCGATCAATTTACAGTTTTGGACGGCCTAAATGTTCCTGTTTAAATAAAAGCGTTTAATAATCTAGATTGTAATATGTAGGCAATCTGATATAAATTTAATTAAAATAATCCCTGAAATTTAAACGAGTCAGACATTCAAAACCTAATTTAGCTTTTGTTTGAGTTGATTTCAAATAACCAAATCGAATTATATTTACACAGTAGTTTAAATAACTAGTTTTGTTGTAATAAATCTAGAACTACTTCATTTCTATATTTAATAACAACATCATTTAGCAGCCATTAGACGTCCACTGCTGGACAAAAACTTTCTTCAGAACCTGCTATAAAGATCAATCGTGCGTAGCACGCGTCCAATGGATTCTTGTGAAGCCAAGTTGCCAATATCAAATAATCGTTGGCGTATTGTAGTTTTCTCATTCTCTTACTCTTTGTTATAAGTTTGTACGCCAAAGAGCGTTTCGTTTGCGACTGAGTGTTAGTGATTGTCATCTCAGCTACGCACCCAGGAAGCCTAGCCAAGATACCATTTTGTAATCGTATACGATAAGCGATAAGTCACCTGACCATATTAATGTACTGCAACAGTCACGTTTCTTTTGGTTCGAATCTGTTATTCTCATACATACAGGGTGTGGCCTGTAATAGGAGCAAAAAATGAAACGGTACACTAATAACCCAATAAATAGTCATAATTTAATAGTTAAAACTTAAAAAAAAAAATTTTTTTGCAAAATAAAACATGTTTTTCCTTTTTTTATGTAGTTTTACTGCAGTCGACTTATACCAAAAAAGTTAAATCGGTGTAACACAAAAAAAAAAATTTTTTTTTGCTAAACCAGTTAAAAAACCATGAGTTCAAAAAAACTTTTTAGCTCATTTAGTTTTATGTCCACTGAACTACCAATATGTTTAATCATTAATAAGGTACAATGTTGTGATACCTAGATACATCACTCATAGGTCGTAACTTTAACATACTGTTTCTCCTTAATGGATAACTTTAAAACACTGGGACCTTTTGCGAATAACTAGAGGCAGTCAGAGGAGTCTTCCATTTGATTTATTGCTCCTGTTACAGGCCACACCCGGTATATTACTTGTCGCTTGTCGTATACGATTGCAGAATGACATCTTGGCCAGGCCTGCAGCTATCTTTCTTCCTATGCCGCGTCAACCGAGGCGACTCAGGAACTCCCTTGCTCTACCACCATCAGTTCTTAGGGCAATTTTAATCCTTAAATAGACTGACAGGTCAAAAATGACAATCAAATGTCAGTCTCACTCGTTGAAAATAGAATATAGTTGTTTCAAGTTCCACTTGTGGTAAATATACATAATTATTAACTTTTTACGAATAAACGCTGTCTTTCTCGCATCAAATGTGACATACACGCCAGTATCTCTAGTAAAAAACAACGAAAATATGAAAATGTTAATGTTTGCTACGTCCATCAGGGTTCATGATTCACAGGTAAAATGTTGTCTATGAGTGCAATTTAATAATTAAAAGACAAATGATAAAAGTTACTTGACATCATACTCGATGACTACTTTAGTGGCTACTGGCATGATAGGCACACACGACTACTCTAATGTTTCATGGCTTTCAAAGGGTTAACTAGGTTGTCAAAAACATGGAACATCATGTTTATTTTTCATGAGTTCTAGTAACAAGGACGACTAACACTGCCACTACTCTGAGGCCCACTACACTGCATACATGAGCAAGTATTTCAAGTGGGTGGCGCAATTTACAAGATTGTGAATGTGATAACTAGAATTTTAATTTTCCCCTAAACGTTAAAAGCATTTATTTCAAAAATATGCGAGTGTGAAGACGCGTATGAGCGTTTTCCAAATTAAATCTCGAAAACCCGATTCTTCCAGATCTGGACATGCTTGGACTCATTTGAATCAGAATCAGGAGCCGATTTGATCCCAGTAATAAAAAATCGTGTCCCAAAATTTCCCTACAAAATTTTAGTTTCCGTTACGCCATGGCCATAGTAAGTTCTTACAAAACTCGTGACGTACTGGACGTTTTTTTTGGGACACAATTTTTTATTATCAGGATCGAATCGGCTCCTGATTCTGATTCGAATGATCCTAAGCATGTCCAGATCTGGAAGAATCGGGTTTTCGAGATTTAATTTAAAAAAAGCTCGTATAATACAATAAATTGAAACTGGACTATCAATAATCATTACATATTTTATTCATTTAGCTACCTACTTGGCTTGATGTGGTAAACGCACGGATGCTACGCAGCGATCGTGGTTTCAATATCGGCTCTTACCAATGAGTTTTTCAAAAAACTTATGTAGCTACATACCTACGAAATATCCTTTGATATTCACAAGTGCTTTACAGTGAAGGGAAACATCGTCAGGAAACCTCTATACACTTGCAAAGAAATTCATGGGTGTATGTGAAGTCTTTAACAAGTACTGGGCCAGGGTTGCACGGTTGGGACTTGGGACCACGCAAAATACTTAGGCACATTTGATGTTGAGTGCGGAAAAATGGCCAGGACACAATCCAAAAGCAACTTGGCAATGTGTTTAAATCTGCGACCATATATAACATGGACGTTTAACGCCAACGCAAAAATTATTGTGCTAAATTGGGCAGGAGATAGCGCTTTTCTTAACACCGCGCATATTTTGGCGCAACATCTTTGACAAATGTCTATAGAATATAAGCAATCAAAACTTTAACGGACCAATCACAACTATTATTAAATGGCGGTTTAAGTTTTTATAGATTGATATTAAATTATAATTGGGTGAATCAACTTTTTTCTGTCTGTTACTACCATGGTTACGGTCACCTGAGTCACGCAGGGTTTTATGCATTATTATGATAATTAAACTATGGAAACATGCATTTTTCTGGTGTTAATAAACCCTTTCCTTGGTGGGCTATCTAAAAACATGGACTAAGTATATGCATGTTTGCATAAATTAAGTAGGATAATTTTGCATAAAACCAGCGTGACTCAGGCGACCGTAACCATGGCTATAACAGACAGAAAAAAGTTGATTCACCCAATTACCGTGATGCATTGAAGAGGGGGTTGACACTTGTCAACTAAAATTTAGGACAGTTTTTGATAGGTAATTAATTTAGTTAGTTAGTCAGTTTAGTTTTATGGCGTGCGGCTTCTATGTTTTATTAGTTCGTAGGTTTAAATATTCCTTCAATATCTCGTAAATTAGACCACACGACACATAATTCAGCTAACGCGATTATCCGCGGCTGGGGCCACATGCAAACGAGGTCGGTGTTTGAACTTAATTAGTCGATTGCCGCTGTTCCGCTCGCAATGAGCGTAATAAGCAGTAATAAGCCAAATTTCGAGCCATGGGATGTCTATTCATATGTCTTGTCTTTGACGAGGCTGTCATCGAGTAACATCGTATCGCCGAAGAATAGCCAAGGTAAAAATCGACTGAAGTTGTTTTTAGGGTTCCGTAGCCAAAATGGCAAAAACGGAACCCTTATAGTTTCGCCATGTCCGTCTGTCTGTCTGTCCGTCTGTTGGTCTATCTATCCGTCTGTCCGTCTGTCCGCAGCATAGCTCAGTGGCCGTTTATACTAGAAATCTGCAATTTGGTACAGGTATACAGATTAATCACGCTAACAAAGTGATACAATAACAATTTAAAAAAAAATTGGGTACCTACCTCCCCAACTGGTGAAGTGGAGATGATTTTTTTTATTTGATGTAATCCTATAGTGTGGGGTATCATTGAATAGGTCTCTTAAAAAGAGTAAGGGTCGGAAAAAAAAGTTTTTTTCTAAAGTCAATACTTTCGGAGATAATCGCTCCAGAAGAAAAAAAAATTGTGTCCCCCCCCCTCTAACTTTTGATCCGTAGGTCCAAAAAATATGAAAAAATCATTAAAAGTGGGCTTATAGAGTACTTTAAAATAAAACTATTTTGAACATAATCGGTCCAGCCGTTTTTGAATAACTACGGAACCCTACACTGAGCATGGCCCGACATGCTCTTGGCCAGTTTATTTTATTTTATTTGGTGATTATTTTCTTTCGACTAATGCCACAAACTAGCAATGTTGCCAAATTTTTCGTTTCAACAAGGCTAAATAAACATTCATCACATTCTTTCACAGACAAATATAATCTACAAAACACTACACCCCTTTGTCTTTGAGATACTAACAAGTAATGAACATAAAACTCGACAACGTCCACGCTTTAATCCGCGAGCATAATGCAAGCCCGGAAATGGCCATGAAATGGCCACAAAATGGCCGATGAAATGGCCATATGGCGCTTTCTGCGAAATTCTCGGACCATTGCCTCGGAATAGTGACGTAACGACTGACACAATTCACACAATGTCCGTGTTCGTAGTAAGTGTCCAATTAGACAACAGTGGATTCAAATTTACCCTCAAACTCCGAGGATTAGAGCACCTACCGTGAACATCACAAGTCATAAATATCGAGTAATCTATCTCTGTCAGTCTAACGACACCTCCATTGGAGTAACAGAGACAGATGTCCGAAATTGTTTATTTCCGAAGCTTGCAGACTAGCCCCCTTATTCATAAACGTGTGCTAACTTAACAAGCCGCTAATAATTGTTTGTCCCTTTTGCTCTTATGGACACATTGTTAAGACCGAAAGGGACAAACAATTATTAGCGGCTTGTTAAGTTAGCAGACGTTTATGAATAAGAGGGTAGGTCTGCAGGGTAGGATTACAAGTAGGTACCTATTTGAAGTGTATTACCTACTAAATAATAATGTACATACTTACTATAAAAGCTAAAGATACCAAAAGATCTTCAGTAGTATATTTACAAGGAAACATTTAAATTACATATCATCCAATTATAGGAGACTACAATGTGTATCACGTAAATACGTAGAATAGAACAATAATTTCTAAAACCCTTTAAGACCCGCTCACTAAACTGGGCTAGAGACTTGTTATACACAAAAGAACCGCAGTTTGCTTTCAGAGTTAGAAGGCGCCTTAGTATTACGACTTTCACAGATATTTAACGTCACCGTAGATATGTCACTTGTCGGCCGTGTGGTGACGGCTGTAAGAATACATTTGTCACCACCCTAACTCCTCCTGCGGGTGGCGTAAGAGTCGACTAAGGGATTGAAGTGTCACTGACCATTATTTGATAAAAGATTGATGATGGGCGTCATCGTAGTGGACACATTACTGCGATCGCCAAAGCGCTTGCCCAATGCCCAGCGTTGCGATTATGGGCATTTACCTTCTAATGCGTTTATACGTATAGTTAATAGGAGAAGCCTACATCCAGCAGTGAACTATCATAGGCTGATGATGTATGCCACTTGTACTCCAGGCAGAACATATATTAGTTTCTCACGCGTAACTTTCCCGAAACGAGACTATGTTTGTATATCTAATGTACTTAGATCAAAATCAGGGTTAAAGGATCATTATGAACAACTATTCCTAACTATACCTAAGTTTTAAGAAATACTTAACTAAAAAAATGTAATACACCGTTTATAAACAAAAACTTAACTAGATTTCATAAATTTATCACTTCATAAGAATTAAGAATATATTTTATATTTTTGGAACGTGATTATGTTAAACCTTTTTATAAAATTTTCAAATATTAATGTCCTAAAATATTAAATCATAAACGGTACCTAGTATTTTGAAAGTGTAACTTGTTTGTGCTCACTTGGCTTGTACGAATCAGGAGTATAAAAACCTATGACTTCCATGGATTTTTCTCCCAGGCCTGTAGCGCGGCTTTACGTTCCACGCTCTGGTATCGATTCCGCATCTGATTTTATGTGTAATCTGTGGTCTCAATTTCAGGTCTTGAAATACTGAGCGCTTCTTATCGAGTTTCGCTGGTTGTGCTTGGTAAACCATTATTAAATGTTACTTTGGTTATTTCTGCTCTTGCTGCACAAAGTGCACATTGAATGAATTAGTACATTGTGCATCAAGGGAGGTAAGTACGGAATTACTAATGAGAATGTTAGAAGCCCGACGCCGTTAGGCGGACTAGGCGGAGGGCTTTTATGACTCAAGTTAGTATTCCGCTTACCAACCGTGATGCATACAATGTTTTTCATCACACTTGCCAACCAAAAAATAAGTTTTAAGACATAATATTATTAAATGATGTACTGACATTTCTATTACTCTACTAGGGATTTTCACTTTTCTATTACTCCCGCTACGCGCGCAAGCAATGGTGCGCTTAGACAGCAAGTGTGATGAAAAATAATTAAACGTTCTTAAGGTGCATTTAGACTAAACGAGCATTCACTCATTCTATCCCCTACTCTATCAACGATTTATGTAACAAACGAATTTCGTAGAGTGGGGGATAGAATGAGCTAATGCTCCTTTACACAAATCGACCTAGTTCCAAGGTACAGTCAAAGACAAAATAAGGTGTACACAAAAATGTTCAAAAATATGTCCCAGCGCACTCTAATTCTATGCAATAAGAACGTCGTAACATATTTATGAGCGGTTTCTTCGGATACTTATTTTTGCATTTGTCTGTAAGCTCAATTAAAGCATGTGTTGATATTCAGCGTTTCTCGAAAGCTTGTAACTTGTAATAAAAGTGGGAGTCTCTTTTTGGCACCATAAGCTAGATAATGACTTCCGCTTGTATTACAAGCTTTTGAGAAATAGACCCATGGTCAATTATTGTTCTTGTTACTCGTTGCTATAGTTACGTTCTCCTGTCACTGACTCCAGTCACTCTTAAAATCACAGTTTAATAGCATTAAAATTCACACATATTTGATTTTTTGACAGGTATGGTCACCCACTGTTAGCAAAGCGTACTGGATAATTTCGTCTAACAATAACTAGATACCACTTTTGTCCCCTGGGTGACCTGAAAAAATAAAATTATTTATTCAGGTTGATTTCTGGGTTATGTCGCAGGATTGCACAGGATACTATGGCCATGACATGATGCTAGTTGCCGATTTCTAAGAATGATTATTTGACAGTTTAGAAATGAGGCTTATATATATGACGTTAAGACTATAAAATGGTGAGTCTGACCCCCGTATTAATAATGATTAATTATATAACTGTCAAAAGTTAGTTCTTAAAGTGGTTCGCTCATTCTATCCTCCACTCTACGAAATCAACGAATTTCGACGAATCACGTTTCGTGTAACGAGATTTTTTTGTGGAACAATAAAATTGCGGTGGCTGAGTGGTTTAGACATCAGCCGCGAAAGCTGAGAACGTGGATACAAATCCCACCTCCGGCGTTGGTAAACTTCCGTGTCCTTTTGCATTTTTAAATGACATTATAATATTAAAATGTCATGAATGACAACGAAAACGAGACTTTTTTTATTCTTTTTTATAAGTATAAGTATCCTGGCCCCAATTTCACCACATTGACAAGTGCTACAATTGTAAAACTGCTTCTCCATTCGGGGGCGTCTATAGGCTACAGTTACTGCTTACCATCGGAAGGGCCGTGCGTTTGTTTGCCACCAACATAAATTGTAATGCAGGAACTTAAATAAATCAGCAGTAAATAACTACTTTTTTGCGAAGCAAAATTACAATTGTCACAAAACACACAACAATTGTAGCGAAATTCCAACATAAGCCAAACTTCATGTCAAGATTTAATGAAAATTGTACTAAACCTTCCGACAATTGTCATGGGTTTCGGAAAATAAAAAGTAGTTTATTAACTATAAATAATAACGTTATTAGTAATAATTTTAAGTTGGTGGCAAATAAGCACATGGTCGGTCCGATAGTAAGCGGTAGCCGTAGCCTACGGAGGTCGTAGTAGCAATAGTGATATTTGACAATTGTCACACTTGTAATAATGGTGAAATAGGCCACTGGTGACAGACTGTACCTATGCCGACTCATACAAAAAAAGTATGTGAAAATTATCCTAAAGAGATAAAATTAAGCAACTTTTTTCCATTTGGTTCCAAAATGTCTCTTTGGTCACTCTTAATTAATCGGGACCTAGTTTTTTTTTTAACTCAAAATAGCTCAATATTTTAAAATGATTTACACTCTTTATGTAGTACTTAATAATTTATGTAATTAACAACATCGTATATTTGAATTACTCCATTTACAAATAGTGTACCTATACTCGTATACCGAAGAATGAAAAAAACTAAATTAGAACCGTTCTTTTGTATGCAGAAAAAACCGGTATCTGATCCCTGGTCAGGTTTTACCTACTACTACCTAAATATAAAAATTTTAAAAAGTACCTTTTTCAAGTTTCAAGAGTTCAAAATTAACAAATAAGACTTAAAAAGACGTTAATTTAACAAAAGTATTAAAACCGCTGGTATTTAATAATAATTACTAGAGAAATTAGCTGACGTTCATTTAAGGATCCCATTCTGATTTTAACGCAGATTTGTTTCGCGGCAATTAAACGGTTCCGTAAAATATTTAAGAGCTGCAATTATTAAATTGGTGTAAATGATTGTCTAAGCATTTTGTCGGTTTCTTTTTTGTAATTTCGCTTTCTTTGATCACGCGGCTTTATTATTAGCTTTTGACAATTTTCCTTGTTTTGGTTAATTAGGTATTTAATTATAACGAAAGTACTCCTAATCGACACCTAAATAGCCAATAAATAACAATCATTTATCTTATTTGAAGATGCCTTTTTACTGTGCAGTAAAACGAAGTATTTTATTTTTATTTTTTAGCGACGTTTTTTCGAGGAGATATAACGTTTTTACCCACAAAAAGGACATACGACCTTATGAAGGTAACCTGGATGCTAAGCCAAGTTGCCAATCGCTAGCGCTTAGTAGCGTATCGTAGCTTTCCCTCTCTGTCACTCTTTCATATTAGGGCGACAAATACAGTTACCTAGCTGCCTTTCGCTTACGAGTGACGATTAAGCGTTAATGATTGGCAACTGGCTAAGCATCCTGGAGACGCTGGGTAGATGCCCCAATTTCACAACATTGACAAGTCCTACAATTGTAAATCTACGGTTTCTCCAATAGGCAGCGTCTATAGGCTACAGTTACCGCTTACCATCGGAAGGGCCGTGCGTTTGTTTGCCACCAGCATAAAAATTAGTGCAGGAACTTTAATAAATCAGCAGTAAATAGCTACTTTTATGCGAAGCAAAATTACAATTGTCACAAAAATCACGACAATTGTAGCGAAATTCCGACATAAGCCGAACCTCATGTCAAGAATTAATGAAAAATATACTAAACCTTGCGACAATTGTCACGGGTTTCGGAAAATAAAAAGTAGTTTATTAACGATATAATGTTTTAATGTTTTAATGTTTTAATGTTTATTCGGGCACAAACGATACAATTATTCTTAAACATAATCACGCTGATTAATACATAAATCAATGAAGTTGCCACTAGATTTTAACACGCATACATGATTAAAAAATGCGGAGTAACAAACAAATTCAACTTAATACAAAAGAAAAACAGACATTTGTTGGCAATGTGCGTAAAACTAAAAAGTACAATATAGATTAAGGGTAGGTATAATTAATCTTCCTGAGTTACTTCACCATTCAAGGTTTTAAGTACCTCGCGCTTAAATGTAACTAATGGAACGTTAAACATATCAATATGGGAAAAAAGATTATTATTACACCTGCACGTTTTATTTACGAATGAATTAGATTTATAATTCTTTCGCGTAAAGGGAATGTACAATAGCCTGTTGTGTCGAGTGTTCAAACGGGGAGTTTTAAAATAAATTTTGCTTAAATATAATAACGTTATTAGTAATAATTGTATGTTGGTGGCAAACAAGCACATGGACCGTCCGACAGTAAGCGGTAGCCGTAGCCTACGGAGGCCTGTGACGTCAGTAACAGTGATATTTTACAATTGTCACAATTGTAATTATGGTGAAATAGGCCACTGATGTCTTGTGGTTTTATTGATGAAGCAATCCCAAATTAATTAAAGTAAGTAACAGACATAATAATAAGTATTAGTAGTGGTAGCAATACCTCTTATTTTTCGTATTTTCATAATTTTGTCAACCTTTCTCAAACTCCCACATGATGCAAAGCCTGTTATATACAATGGGTTGTGCTCTGAAGAGCTGTTTGACATGATGCCAACGTCCACTCTTCATCATCGCACCGCTCGCCATCGACTGGGCGCTCATCCTCACACATTGCAACCTGAATGATCGCGCACCGTGCGTTTTCAATAGTTATTCATGTGACTAGCGCATAATAAGAGGCATTAAACATGAGTGTGGTTTATAATAATAAGATAACACGAGTGTTTAATGTCTAATTATGTACAGTCACATACATAACTCTATCTACATCCTTATCATAAGTTTAGAATAATAATTTACATTTATTTACATTAATATCCACTAAATAAAATACCTCTAAATATAACAATTCAAATCAGTTGGAATAACTCAATTTATGTAAGTAGATCCTACAATAAATACGAGTATGTATTGAAAAAAAAAATTAAGAAGTTGTCCGTCTGTGGAATTAGCTAAGGTTTTCCCTAAGGACTACAGTATGAGTTCTTCAAAAAAGAAGTGTACAAGTTCTTAATGGGTCGGCAACGGGCTACCCAGCCGTGTATAAGCTACGGTGACCGCTTTCCATCAGCGTGTTGCTTATTTCCCAAAGACGTGGTATAAAAAAAAAACTTGAAGTAAAAATACCTATTCTGTGTCTCAAAATCTGACTGGTAATAGGAATTATTAATTTAGAAATAGAAACAACTTTATTCGTAACATACCTACACAAAAATTACAAAATACAGAAACGAAAAAGAATTATACAAAATAAAAGCGTGTACGCTACAAAATGGCCTCATCTCAGCATGATGCTAGCGAGTGCCAGCGCTGGTCTTCCGATGAGGCCATCAGGTGAACAGTTTCACGGCAGGAAACACAGCACAATACAAATAAACAATATTAATTACAATTAAAATCACAAATAGAAATAATATATCGGGCCGGCCCTGTCATGGCCGTGCATTATTACTAAACTTTTTGCAGTAGCACATATCAGAGAATACTAGTCATTAGCAACACTGATGACAAGACTGGCCGATACAGCACAGCGATCAATCAATGGCTGACCGGTTACACTTTAGGAATTATGACTAAGTTTGAAGCAGATTTTGGTGACTAAATAGACCAATGCGTGAGTGATAAATAACAAGAAGTATGGACAAATATAAGCAAATATTATGCATAAGAATATGTTAGGTATATTAATATTTTGTTGAGGCAGCAATTCGGCGAAGTTCGCAACACATTACATGCATATTAATCAGTTCTCAGCCGTCAAGTCTCGAGTAAATTACCGAAGTCGACAGAGAAACATTAGCGGGAAGAATAATTACATTAAAATATAACTTTGAAGGCAAGTAAATATAGAAGAGTAATGAACTAATGACTCAGTAGGTACGCCTCAAATTATAAGATTTCTCTAGCAATGTAGGGTGCAAGTTGCAGAACATTCAGAATATTTCTAAATCGCTGGAAAGTTTTATAAAAAAATTCTCATGCAAGCTGCCATTGAGAACAATCTGTTTCAAATAGAGGTCGATTGCAAAAAAATGTATACCGTTAAGGCCTTCATCAAAACAAAAATCACAAAAGTTAGTGATACAATCTGTATGATATACTCTGTCCTACAATTTTTGGCAGTAGAAAAAGGTAAATAATAAAAATAAACAAGTGCGTTTTGTGAATCTCTCACAGAAAATTTGAATTTGTCGCCCTTTTTCACTCTCAAAAATTGTTATTTGAAATTTAACATCGTAACACAAAAATTATGACGTTAGATTTAGTTTTAAGGGCCTTTAACTATGTCCATATTTTTTGCAATCCACCTATAAGGGATTATGATGCAATGCTCTAAGCAGTTGACGATCGTGATATTTCATGTTACACACTGGCGCCTATATAAACTCATCAAGTGCTATTGAAATTGGCCCTAAGACCTATGGGCTATAAACACGAACGAAAGACACGTCGATACTCGCCAGGCGGTGATAGCTAATAGCTGGGCGAGTATCGCCGTATCTCTTTTACACGGGAGTGTGTATCTTTTGTTCGTGTTTATAGCCGATAGTTCATAGCTTAGTAGATCGCGGTGAGACCAGTGCCTTAGGCTTAGCAATAAATGTCCAAAGAACAACATCCAGAACTTTCCATGAAAACGTTCCCGATTTTGGAAATTTCTCTTCGGTGCGTTGCTACATTTCTCTGAAAAGGGGCGTATCTGTAAAAAGCAGAGATCGGGAAAATGTGTGTCTGTTCGTAATAATATGGACATGACTCCTAAGTTGATTGAATAATTAAAAACACGTTCGCCTCCGGTACTGTTTCACTAAGTGTTTATACTATGCCGATCGGAATTATCTTATAGAAATCCTATGCCAGTGACACGCATGTGTGACCGAAAAGATTGTACTCTTATGCCGGCGACACAGCATTGTGTCAAAAACGTTCGTATTTCTATGCCACTGGCATGGGAGTGAGAACTTGATTAATGCTAGTGGCATAAGAATAATATTACTTTGATATTCGGTCACATATGCGTGTCACCGGCGTCGAACGTGTTAATCATTTAATCATTTCATGACATGTAATTTACCGTGAGGTAACAAAAAAATTTTAAGACGTAATTTTTTTGTTTATTTAAAGGCCCAGCAAACGTATTTAGTTCGTGAAATCAGAACATTTATCTTCTTTACTTTAAATTAGGATAGGTATCTTTATTGATGTTATATATAGCTACAGTTCCAACCTTGTATTTTCAAACTTTCTAAACTCTGTATTTTGAAATAACATTGCTTAAAATGAATTAGAAGCCACTCAACAATTAAGAAAGATACTATTTGACTTTCTTATTCGAACTTACACGTGGAATAGTAAATTTTTCGTATTTACATTTTGTTGTAGCTAATTATTAACAAAAAAAATTGCGTTTCCCACTTCCCAAATATATTTTTAGTATTACTTATCGTTACAAAATGGCACGTGGTGTAATTCACATATTTGTAAAAAATATTTGCGTGGTGACGGCAGGTAGAATAGGTACATTATTTTGTTACCACCCCAACTCTTCCCGCGGGTATCGTAAGAGTCGACTAAGGGATTGAAGTGTCAATGACTATTCTTTGATTTGATTGATCATGAGCGGCAGCGTCATCATTGTGGACACATTAATGCTATCGCCAATCCGCTTGCCCAGCGTAGCGGTTATGGCCATTTACCACCGGTTATTTTATGCGTCTATAAGCATAGTTAATAGGAGACGCGCCGTCCAGCAGTGGAGTAAGATAGGCTGATGATGTGATGATGTATGTGATGTAAAAATTATCGTTGCAGACTGTTAGTTCTACTTGTGTTCCTGTCTTCGACATTACCCTACTCGACAAGTTTTGCTCCTGTTGGTGAGTAAGGTCGACGGCTGCTTACGGACGGACGTAAGGCTGCTTTATAAGTTAGGAGACGTTTTTGAATAAGGGGGTAAGGCTTCAGCTGTGTGAAGAAAATATTTTTTTATGATTTTGTGTTAATCTCTGAATCCAATTATCTTAAGGTGCATTCAGACCAAACGAGCATTCGCTATTCTATCCCCCATTCTACGAAATCAACGAATCACGTTTTGTGTAACGATCGACTTTCGTAGAGTAGGGGGTTAGAATAGCGAATGCTTGTTTGGTCTGAATGCACCCTTACATTCTAACGACAAACGATACTAAAACAGGTTAAACAGACGTAAAAATAAATGTTTTCCTAAAGTTTAGGGCATGACTTTACCCCTCGTTCCGTTTTCGCTATTTTTACTATGGAACCCCAAAAAATATGCAGACTGATGACCTGATGAATGTCGCAGGAGTCCGCTGGATACGGGTGGCGCAGCATAGGTCATTGTGGCAATCTTTAGAGGCCATCTTTTGGCTGATATGATGAAGACAATTGTTTTCGGACACAGCGACCTAGTTCACGAACAAATAAAACATGGAAGCCGCACGCCATACTAAATTGCCTTTCAAAAACGGTCCTGAATTTTAGTTGTCAAGTGTGTCACCCCCTCTTCAATGCATCACGGTAATGAATTTCAATGTCAACCTATAAAAACTAAAATCGCCATTTAAAAATAGTTGTGATTGGTCCGTCAAAGTTTTGATTGGCTATATTATATAAACATTTATCAAAGATGTTGCGCTGAAATATGCGTGGTGTTAAGAAAAGCGCTGTCATGCCCATCTTGGCACAATTGAACATTTGTGTTTAGGGGCATTTTTGAGCTGGCATTAGACGTCCATGTTATATTATGGTCGCAGGACCTAGTAATAGAGTGCACCGTCTAATCCCACAGTGATGGACTAGGAGTTATGAATATAAATGGCCTTGCACTCAAGGCAAGTCTCGTAATCTTCCCATTTAAAACTCTTTGATGTGTACGTGCTAGAAAATTATTTCGTTAGCTACGAGTATACACGCTGCAACTTAATTTAAAAGCTCGTTGACCGCTGAGGCACTGATTCCACCAAAAGCGAGTTAGCGATAGTTCGACTATAAAAAGTAAAAAATGAATAAAGCATAATCGCTCCCGTGTAAACATAAGAGACATGGCGATATATTTGTAGTTACTCGTTCAGCTAGTATATTTACTAGATTCGCAGCGGTGAACTACAAATACTACTGCGTCAAAAGAACTGCGTCGGGTTCATCATCAAAAATATTTTTTTCAGGTACCGCAATAACGGGGATATTTATTTTTATTATTTTCTAAATGTCCGAGTACCTACTACCACTACTCATTAGGCTTAGACAACATGGTATACCATTTTCTTCAAAGCCAAAATCGTATCGAAATGATGACATGACTATTCAATTTAATAGTCACTAAGCATATTATACATACTTTTGAATTAACGTTTCAATGTCCGATGAACATTGGCTAGACATCAGTATTGAAATTGAAATCAAAATGGCCGCCAATTTGTAATACATCATTAGGCGGTTGGATGGACTGATGTAGTTAGATCGATAAACAATTAATTACAGAAGATACACCCAGTCACCCATGTTATTGCAGAGTTGTGTGAATAACTTGGTATTGTGTAATTAGTTACATAATTTAATTATAGTGTAAGTCATAAAATGCTTAAAAGTTCAATACTTTTTGTGTACAGTCCGAAGTGTAGGAATGACGGCTAAAGTTCAGGAAATATTTGCTAATTTGTCGTAATCGTTTCATTAATCGAAATCATCATCATATTAGCCGAAAGACGTCCACTGCTGGGCAATAAGCTTCCCCCAAAGATTGCCACAATGACCGGTCCTGCGCCACCCGTAACCAGTGGACTCCTGCGACCTTCACCAGGTCATCAATGCAACTTGTGGTAGGCCTACCTACGCTGCCCCTTGCGGTACGTGGCCGCCACTTACCACCCCAACGGCCATCGGTTCTACGTGTAATGTGCCCCGCCGAGTCCCCGCCGAGTGTTGAGGGTGATAGTAAAGACTTGAGTGCTTTGGATTTTTAAAGCAGATATTTATTTCGCTCGTCTTCTTGAAGTAACTGAATATAATCGAAATTAAATACAGGGTAGCGTCAGTCACCCTGAAAGACGTCATTTATAGAGGTAATTTTCAACCTCATTTGTTCTCTAAGGATCCATTAAACTACACTTCGCTCCGTAATAATTCACCGATGTTGCTATGAGGAGGTCATTTGTAAAGAAAATAATGGAATTCTTTAATATAAGTAGTCTAATCATATAAACATTGACAGCATGTCGCAGGCAGACCACGACCACGGGTGTAACGTCAATTACTGGCATAGATAGAGGCAATCCATCTAGTCCCCAGGGTAGGCAGCGCATAGGCGATTTTTTGGTCACCATGTCCATGGGCCTCAGTTCCTGCTTTCCGTCAGGTGGACTGAAAGCTCAGTTGGCTACCTTCGTCACTTAACAGATTTTCTTTTTATCAATATTCAGCAGCATTTATTTCAGCATCCTGAACACGCTAGCCCAGCGCTGGGACTCGCCACTATTGCAACGCTACGTACAACTCCACGCGCCTGTAGTGCCGGTGTCCAGGCGCCTTTAGGTAACTTAGTTATAATTTACCATCTACTAATCATAGCGATAAGTTTTGTAACTTCTACCTATGTATCTAACACTTATATGGAATCAAATTATTTGAATTTGAATTTGAATATGGTAAGACGTGATGCAAATTTATGTACAGACTTCTGAATTTTTCACGTGCCTCGTAATAAAACCATTACAACTAGGCAGAGAAGCCCATGTCCAGCAGAGAATTGAAATAGACTGATAATGATAATAAAGATGAAGGTTCTCGCCCTGAAGGATTATCATTAATATTTGAATTGAGTTAACCAATAGTAAATGCGCGATTATTTAGATTTTCAACAAAGTTCAGCTGCCGCATAATATTAATGACATAACTTTTGGGTAATGTTTATATGAAGTTTTGTGAGCCCGGAAACTAATATTGGTCGTAAATAAACTACGGACTTTGTTTTCAGTACAAATTACAATAACGTCATTTCCTTGTTCCGGTATCATTTTGAGTAGGGATTTGAATACAGAGAGATTAAATAATTGAAAAAACTCGGATGAAACTATTTTTTTTTTACCAGCCCGGAGTTGATACAGTCAGCTATAAGTTTTTAGATTTGTAAGTTTCTTTACGTTTTTGTTTTTTGTTTTCTACGGGCGAATGGTATAGTGAAAACCATCATCATCATCATCAGCCTATGATAGTCCACTGCTGGACGTAGACCTCTCCTATTAACTATGCGTATAGACGCATTAGGCAAATGCCCATAATCGCCTCGCTGGGCAAGCGGATTGGCGATCGCAGTAATGTGTCCACTATGATGTAGCTGCTGCCCATCATCAATCTTGTAGAATGGTCAGTGACACTTCAATCCCTTAGTTGACTCTTACGACACCCGCAGGAGAAGTTGGGGTGGTGACAAATGTATTCTTACTGCCGTCACCACACGGCAAATACGGGTTAACATTAATAAATGTAAATAATTTTAACTTAAAATGCATGTGAACTCAAGGTTCATGGTTTTAAGTTGGTGATAAAACCAATTGATTAAAAAAAATGTGTTCTAAAGGTGCGACGAAGTAATGTACGTTTTCAGGTTTATTTACGTTTTTATTGTTTTCTACTGACGAATGGTATAGTGAATATGATAGAATATTAAATACTGATATCCTGATGGTGCTTACGAAACGATATGGAATATAACCGGATTTGCGGGAAGGACATCCGTGGGTGTCGTTAGTGGGTGTACGACGGCCTACGACCCGTTACGAGGTTGCCCCTCGTCAGCCCGTGACAAATCGGATGAGCCGACTGCGGATATACAACTAGTAATCTCCGAAGGGTGAGCTCGGGTTATTCCGTCCATAACAAAAAGGATTTTTTTGTATTATTTAACATGATACAGTTTATTCCTCTGTTGATATGAGAGCCTCGAGACGTAATTTGTACCCATGCCATGCATAACATATAAATCACGTCCCAAGGCATCAACAAAGGATTAAATTGCATGCTGTTAATTGTAAAAAGTTATTTGTAAGAAAATAAACATTTGACGTTTTTGGATAACTCGTTGTCAACTCATGACAAACTGTAAGTAATTTTATTTGGGTGGATTTCGTGAATCTAATGGTAATTCACAGGTTTTTAGAACGTTTAATGTAATTCGAATTTCATTTAATCGAATTTTTTACATCATTTAACATTTTTAGTGTTCAATTGTTCATAGTATTATTATAGGCAATTTAATGAAAATAAAACATTTGAAAAAGCACTAAACTGAAACAAAAGTTGAATAAAATTTAAACGAAAGCGCCTACTTGCGAAATATTTACTAGTTGTCGATACAACAATGACAACCTTGAAATTAGGTATGGTAATAGATAAGAGTAAACTCGGACAATTATGTGACTCGATCACGACTGTGATCACGAAATAGTGGTTAGTCACAGAATTGTCCGAGTTTACTCTTTATCACGTGAAAGGATTGAATATGCAGAGCATCAAGAAATTTCTATCCACTATTACATGGGAAATTTATGCACAAAATAAGCGCAATTAAGTCAGGCTTTCGTTACTCACTCACCGAAACATTAAGGAACAAGAGTGAGTTTTCTCAGAACATTTACTCGCCAGCAAGGTGAACAGCGATAAGTTGTCGGTTGACAACCAAAACTCACTAAGTAACAAATACCTACCTGAAATAAAGCTCGTATCTCGGTTCGGATTCAATACCAACATACAAGGTTGCTAAAAGTAGTGACCGTTTTTATAGAGGTTTTTGCCTGTCCATCTACAATAGTAGACTATGTCACAAGAGATCAAAATTATATATTTTCGGCGAGGGCGTTCATTAATGAAACCCGAATGAAGTGATGGATTCGATTAGTGAGAATAGTGAGGGATTCTAAAGTGGAATCCCGAGCGTAATGAGGGATTCAAGCGTTAACGCCCAAGACATATATAATAATTTTGATACCGCGTGAGTGTGACACATGCTGTTTTTCACACCTCCTATGAGAAAAATAACGTCAGCCTCTCTCAGTCCACTGCTGCTGCTAATAACTTGGACGCATTAGGAGGCAAATGGCTATAACCACCACGCTAGGCAAGCGGGTTGGTAATTGCAGTAGTGTGTTCACTGTACCGATCCTGCTGCCCATCATCAATCTTCAATAAATGTGTGGTCAGTGACATTTCAATCCCTTAGTCGACTCTTACGACACCCATCGGAAGAATTGGGGTGGTGACAAAATTTAATGTGGTTGGTATCACCACGCGGCAGATGGCAACAAGTTTTACATTTTTTAACGCACTTATTTCTCAAGGCATTTCTAAGAAAAGCTCTAGAACAATTTAGACTTCAAAACTTCTTCCTACGTTGTCAAAACGTCTTTGTAATGTTACGATTTCGAAGACAGGTCTCAACCTTCATCAAACCTAACTCAAATGAAAACTTTCCATTAACCTAGACCTTGTAGTGAAATCAATTTAGGCAGTTTGTTAATAATTCGAATATTGTGGTATTTGTGGTGTCTACATTACATAGTTTTATACTTACTTACAATTCCGTTAGACAATGTTATTACTAAGTATAAAGTTTATGTTACAACGCGTTTAATAATAATTTAGAGCGGATATGTGTTTTAGTTGTTTTAATTTTTATACACATACATACATTGTGGTACCACCATGCGGGCTTTTATGAGAATATATTATGGTTATATTATACGCATTACTAACTAGCAATACTTTGATCAAATGAACAGCAGCATAATATTTAAATTCACTGTATATAATAAACTTATTTTTCTTGTAAAGGTGAATATAAGCCGTGTACCTACTGCTTAGTTGTCAAACGCGACGAATGGTAACGATCTGTCAGTGTCAAGAGCTAATTCATTTTAAACTACTTTTACATTGTTTATTACTCGACTTTTCTTAGAAAGTTAAGTATTTTTAAATCATCATCATCATATCAGCCGAAAGACGTCCACTGCTGAACATAGGCCTCCCCCAAAGATTGCCACAATGACCGGTCCTGCGCCACCCGCATCCAGCGGACTCCTACGACCTTCACCAGGTCATCGGTCGATTTTTAAATATTGAATTTTATTTTCGTTCTCTGCCGGATCACCTCATTTCTGATTCGATCCCGCAGAAAGACCCCAAGCCTATGCTTGGGAAAGGGCTATCCCTTTCCATAGCCCGCTGAGCGAAACAAGGAACAAATATTTGATATAAATAAATACACGAATAATGCCCTCGCCAGGAACCTCCAGCTTCGTAGGCAGGATCACTACCAACTAGGACACGGAGGCTGACAAATAAGTATGTTTAAATTTAGATTTATAATCTAAAAATAGTCCCATTCATATGCACACGGGCACGCTCGAGGAAAATTAACGTCAATCGAAAGGTGAATAAAAAGTTGTTCCTATTCTACTAGTTCTGATAAATATGTATGCATCAATTGCGTTTCGATGCACCCGCCGAGGGCAGGTTCCGGGAATCGATGTGCATTTGCGTTTGGCGCGCACATCAAAGTGTCTGCTTCACTCAGATCTGTTATCGCAGTGCATCTAAAAACAGTAAGTACGAATAGATTCTATTTTATGCATCCTGAGATAAAAAATCTAAAATCTAAATCCATAAAACTAGTTCTTGACTGACTGGTTGATTGGTATAACCCGGGTTATCACATCATCAGCCTATGTTAGTCCACAGTTGGACGTAGGCTTCTCCTTATTAACTCTGCGTATAGACGCATTAGGTAGTAAATGCCCTTAATCGGCACGCTGGGTAAACGGGTTGGCGATCGCAGTAATGTGTCCACTATGATGACATTGATGACGCTGCTGCCCATCATCAATCTTCTATTAAAGAATGGTTAGTGACACTTCAATCCCTTAGTCGACTTTTACGACACCCGCGGGAAGAGTTGGGGTGGTGACAAAGGTATTCTAATTGCCGTCACCACACGGTTATCCCGGGTTATACCCAGATAAAATTATCTGGTTACGTTAAAATTTTAATTATTCCTTATTCAAGTCTTGAGAATAAATTACAACGCAAATATTAATTATTTTTCAGCCATAGGTTTCCAAATTTATATAAACTAGCGACCCACCCCGACTACGCACGGGTACTAAACCTTCCTCTTGAATTACCCTACTGTAGCACCAGACACACCACCACTACTACTAACGCTGGCTAGCGCCAAGTAGCAGAAATAAATTAAGTACTGATGAAGTCCTCGCTAGATGGCGCTGACGACCTTTTAGATGGTGCTAACGTTTCTTCGACTTGGACTCCATAAGTAGCCTCGTTGATTTTTGTATCGTATCTTGGATAGTCGTGTTGCTTAAGTGACCTGTTTTTGTATTTTTCTTAAAATACCTAAACTTTTTTAACTCGCCCGGACCGCATTCTTACGATACCGCTCTATTCACCGTACACCGTAGTGTTACTGTCGATACCGGCCTCCCACAAGCGGGTCTCACCGGGATCGGCTTTGACTAGCGGTGGAAAGTGAATAGTGCAGCCGCGGTCGCGAGTGCTACACGCCCACCGCATTCTACGCCCCCGCCGGTGCAGTCGGCACAGGTGGGGGTAGGTACAAAATACGGCCCTACCCGCAAGTCGGATATTCTTCTGTCGCCGCGAGCTGAAGTCTCGGGATGCCGCCGACACCCAAAAAGCCCGACCCGGCCGTCCGCAAGGCCACCCGCCCCCGAATGGTCGCCGCGAGGAGGCGCCAGTCGGAGGACTTCGCCGCCGTGCAGCGCGCGCTCGACATCCTGCGCGCCGCCGGCCAGGAGGCCCTGCGCGCGCCCTCCACGCCCACCTGCGAGGGCGCCGGCGAGACTCGCTTCGCCGCCATGCAGCCCGAGGCCCTGCACGCGCTGCAGCACGTCCGGCTGCAGCCGCCGCTCCCACGCGGCGCCGAGCCCGCGCCCGCCGCCACCTTCGCGCAGGTGGCCGCCGCGCCCGCGCCATCCGTCGCCCCGCTAGCCGAACCCGAGCCCCAGCGTGCGGCGCCACGGAGGCACAGCCACCTGCCGGCCACGGTGCCGGCGAGGAACACCGGTCCCCTTACCGCCCGTAACCCTCGCGCGCCTCGCGACGCGCCCGCGACTCGCGCGACGAAGCCCGCGCCCGCGACTCGCGCGATCAACCCCGCGCCCGCGACTCGCGCGATTAACCCCGCGCCCGTGACTCGCGCGACTAATCCCGCGCCCGTGACTCGCGCGACTAATCCCGCGCCCGAGACTCGCGCGACTAATCCCGCGCCCGCGATCCGCGCGACTAAACCCGCGCTCGCGACCGCCGCTGCCCGCGCGATTTGCCCCGCGCCCGCGACCCGCGCGACCGACCTCGCGACCCCGACCCGCGCGATTAATCCCGCGCCCGCGACCCCCGCGACCAGCGCGCCCGCGCCCGCGCCCGCGACCCCGAGCCCGGGATCCGCGGCACCGCTCTCGCCGCTGCGCATCCCGTCGCCGTCGCGCTTTCCGCCCCCGACCAACCTCCTGCCGCCCTTCGCCGCCGCCCCCGGCGCCGCGAGGAAACGACAAGGCGGCGCGACGCCCCCGCCGCACTCCATACCGAGGCTGGACCTGTCGCCGATGGAGACGACGTCCCCCCCGCCCTCGCGACCGCCGACGCCTCCCGCGAACTCCGGAGCGGCGCCCGCGCCCGCGGCCTCGGGTGGCAAGCGCTATCCTCCACTCATCGTGGAGGTTATGTCCGACTGGCCCGGGCACTTCCGCAAGTTGCGGACCTTGCTGGGCCACCAAGTTAGCGCCCGCCCGCTCAATAAGGGCATCATTTTTACGCCGCGCGACGAGGAGGAGTACAGGGTCGTGCAACGCTACCTTGGGGAGCAGACCAGGACTAATGGGTTGGTCTGGTTCTGCTACGGCCTACCATCGGAACGGAGCCTCAAGGTAGCCATCCGAGGCCTGCCGGCGAACACCGAGCCGGCAGAAATTGAAGAAGACCTGAGGGAGAAGGGCTTCGTCCCGGAATTCGTCCGACAGATCCGCGCGCGCGCCGGCCGGCCCGGCTGCATATTCCACGCCCAGCTACAGCGCACCGCGGAGACGACGCCGGCGATCTACGCCATCACAGAACTCCTGGGCATGCCGGGAGTCAAAATTGAAGCCTGGCGAGGCAGAAAGGGCCCCGCGCAGTGCCACCGGTGCCAGGGCTTCCGGCACTCGTCGCTCAACTGCCACCGCCCTCTCGCCTGCGTCCGCTGCGGCGAGCCACACAGCGCCAAGGACTGCCCGCGCCCGCTCACCGAGCCGGCGACATGCGCCAACTGCGGAGGAGCGCACCCCGCCAACAGCACCGAGTGCACGGCCTACAAGCGGGAGGCCCGAAATAAGAAAGCCGGAGTGGCAGCGCGCACCGGTGCAGCCCTGCCCGCCTCATCCCAACCCACCGTCGACCAGGGCAACGCGGGAAACTCCCTCATGGCGGCCGCCAACGACGGGACCCGCCCGCCTAGGAGACGACGCAAGCGCGGAGGGAAGAAGTCCAAGACGGGACCTCAACCGCCCTCCACCTCGCAGCAGCCCGAGCAGCCCTCGACTGCCCCGACCGCGACGCAGCCGCAACCACCGACTGGCCCGTTCCCCACGGTCGCCGCCCCATCCCAGGGGAAGAAGGCGAAGTCAGGAACGGGAGCCAACGACGGTCGAGCCGAGGCCATAACAACGCTCGTGGAGATCCTGCAGGAGCTCCTCGTAGCCATTCAATCGGGACAGAGCCCTGTCCCGATCATCCTCAGGAGGCTGGCAGACCTTTATAGCGTTCACTAGCCAACTGAGGATCCTACACTGGAATGCCGACGGGCTCTCTGCAGCTAAGGCCACCCTGCTGCGACATCTTCTGGCCGAGAAGAAGATCGACGTAGCTCTGATCTCGGAAACCCATCTTAAGGCGGGTGACCGCCTTAAAATCCCAGGCTACGTCGCCTACAGAAAGGAGGAGACATCAGCACTCGGACGCGCCTACCGGGGATTGGCCGTCCTAGTAAAGCGTCAAGTCATCCACCAGCCGCTACCGTTGCCGACGACTCTCCGGTCGTCGTAGGCCCTCGGCGTGGAAATCTGCGTCGACCGCCACCCTCTGCGTGTGTTCGCGTTCTACAAGCCGCCCAGCTCTCGCCTTGCAGTGGCCGATGTCCACGATCTGTTGGACTCGCCACTGCCCACGATTGTAGCCGGCGACTTCAACTGCAAACACACTGCATGGAACTCCATGAAGACGTGCCCTGATGGGCAGCGACTCCTCGCCGACGCAGAAGCCCAAGGATACGAGGTGCTAGGACCGGAGGTTCCCACGCACTTCCCACACACGGCAGCCCACTTACCGGACGTCATCGACCTTATGGTAGTACGCGGCCTGACTTCCTGGCCCGCGCAGGACGTCCTGGATGACCATCTCCTTTCTGACCACCAGCCCGTCTTGGCAACACTGGACATGACACCGACTCGGACGGTGCCGCCCTCACCTCGCCGACGACAGGATTGGGATCGTTTTGCGACCTACATGAGCGAACACACTCCGTCCTTCCCCGTGACCACAGCGGAGGAAGTTGACCGACTCGCTGAGGAGTTCGCTTCATGTACAACCGCCGCCCTGACCGACTCCTCCGCCGAGCCTGGCACTAGTCAGGCGCGACGCAAGCAGAGCATCCCCGCATCAATCCTGTCCCTCATCGAGAGGAAGAGGAAACTGCGTCGCCTATTCCAGCGCACACGATGTCCCACCATGAAGTCCCAGCTGAACTCACTCGCCGAGAAGATCTCGAAAAGCCTCGCGGCTTACTCTGAGGACTCTTGGCTTGAGTACGTCGAGTCGGCTGGTGAGGAATGGAGCGACATCCATCGTCTGTGCCGCAGGATATCCGGGAAACCAGCTCCTATCCGCCCTCTTCTCGCCAGTGACGGTACCCCACGTTACCGAGCAGAAGATCGAGCGGAGATTTTCGCCGACCACCTGGAGACGCAGTTCAGGCCGAACCCGTCCGACGACCCCGAGCACGAAGCAGCTGTAGAGCAGCACCTGGCGAACTACTTCGCCGCGCCCATAGCTCCAGACGAAGATCCCATCATCCTCACGCCGGGCCAAGTCCAGAGGATGATCAGACGCACCCCGCTGAAGAAGGCGCCTGGCCCCGACCGCATACCGAACGAGGCGCTGCGCCACCTACCCCCGCGAGCCATCGCGACGCTGGCGCGACTCTTCACCGGAGTCCTGCGGACCGGCCACTTCCCGCGCCCCTGGAAGCGGGGTCGCGTCATTATGATCCCCAAGCCCGGGAAGAATATTCTTCGTCCCGAGAGCTATCGACCCATCACGCTGCTGCCTACCATCTCGAAAGTCTTCGAGAAGCTGCTTCTGCCTCACCTGACGCCCCACATTCAGCCACGCGACGAACAATTCGGCTTCCGTCCGGAACACTCGACGACGCTCCAGCTTGCCCGCGTGCTGCACCACGCTGCGGCAGCCTTCAACAAGCGGGAGCACACGGTCGCTGTTCTCCTGGACATGGAGAAGGCGTTCGATCGCGTATGGCACTCCGGCCTCCTCTACAAGCTGTCCACATCTACTACTCCGCGTCGAGTAGTCAAGATTGTGGCCACCTTCCTGGAACACCGTCGCTTCCACGTGGCCGTGGAGAACGCCGTGTCCACCGACCGCGCCATCCTCGCCGGAGTGCCCCAGGGGAGCTGCCTCTCGCCCGTGTGCTATGGGCGTTACACCGATGACATCCCGGCCAGCGAGGGCGTAATGCTCGCGCTATACGCCGATGACGCTGCCTACATCACGACGTCCATCCGGCTGTCACACGCAGCGCACAAGGCCCAGTGCGCCCTAGAGGCCCTCCCCTCGTGGCTGAAGAAGTGGAGGCTGTCAGTCAACGTCCAGAAGACCCAGGCGATCGCTATATCCCGCAAGGTGCTGATGCCGCCGCGTCTCACACTCCTGGGGCAGGCCGTCGAGTGGTCCCCGATGGTGAAATACCTGGGGGTGACCATAGACCGCCGCCTCACCATGGCCCCTCACGTCAGGAACGTGATCGCCCAGACGCGTGCCGCTCGCACCCTACTCGCCCCGGTTCTGAGGTCCCGGCTATCGCTCCGCGTAAAGCTAGGCGTGTACAAGACTTACGTCCGGTCACGCCTAACTTATGCAGCCCCCGCGTGGTACGCGCTGGTGGGAGAGTGCAACAGGAAGCGACTGGACGCCCAGCAGTCGCTCGCTCTACGCACCATCGTCGACGCCCCTCGCTACGTGAGGAACGACGTGATAGCCCGGGACCTGAGAGCGGAACCGCTCCGGGACTTCATAGCTCGCCTGGCGGGGCGGATGTTCGCGCGCGCGGACCGGTCGCGCTGGAGCCACCTCCGCGGCATAGCGCCGTACCACGCGCGCCCGCCCGACCACAGGGGGCTGCCGCGCGAGCTCGCGCCCGCAGCCCCCGCCCCACCGGACTGACCACTCGGACTCGACACCACCCTGACACCGGTTGACGATCGCCGGCCGGGCCTCCCCCAACGGGGTCCCACCCCGCCGGCTCGATCTCGCCGGTGTGAGAAGAACACCGGACATGACCATCGGAGCCTCACCCGAGGCCCCCACCCCAATGACCCAGCCATATCAATGGCTGGCGGTTGACACCGCTGCAGGGGGCTAACGCCCCGAACAGCATCCCCAATCCCCTGAGGGGGAATTGAGAAGACGTCCACTGCTGCTGCTGTATCGTATCTACCATCAGTGGAAGATAATATTTAGTGTTGACAGTTCCCGGCTCAATGGATACTATACTATACTACTATACTAGCTATTACTAGGCGATCTGAACGGTTCCCCGACCTGTCTCCCAGTAAACGCTGTAGTGTTATATTATATCATCAACTAAATAAACAAAGGTGTATACGTTCGAAGTCGTGTCATTCCATCCCGCTCCTACCCGTGGTTACTAACACTACCTATTAAAAAAAATCTCATCAAAATCTTTTGCGTATTTTTAAAGATTTAAGCGTACAAAGGGACATAGGGACAGAAAAAGTGACTTTATTTTATACTATGTAGTGATGATACTACTAACTACTGAAATACTGTTTGTTGTGTCTACTGTGTTACATCATTCAATGCGTTCATGCGTTCACGTCAGAAGCAAAATACATGTCAGAAACGAATGCTGATAGATCACCGATTCTCGTGGGATAGTTACAGTTATTTTTGGAACTGTTGAAGGTAATACGATTGGGTATGACAAGATGGCTGAATTCTTGAACCGCGTATTCTGATGTTCAAGTTCATTTATAGTTAAAATACAGCGAGTTTTTTGCTTACTTATTCACAAACGTCTCTTAATCTAGCTAGCTGATAAGTAACGTTTGTAGAAATATGTATTGAGATAATTTTATTCGTAACAATCACAAATAATCGCCACGCTGGGCAAGCGGGTTGGCGACCGCAGTATTGTGTTCTCTATGACGTCACTGCTGCCCATCATGAATCTTTAATAAATGAATGGTCAGTGACACTTCAATCCCTTAGTCGACTCTTACGACACCCAGAGGAAGAGTACAGGAGGAATAGTGTGGAAGTTACTCAGTATCAAAAAAAGGGTAGGGACATTAATTGTATCCATACTTATAAAAAAAAAAGATTGCACTGGGTTTATTTTTTAATAAAAAGAATATCTTTTAAGAAAAAATTTCCAACTTAAAGATTTAAGGTAGTTTCAATCAAGGGCCCGAATTATCTATAGTTAATGTGCTTATTGTACATAATTATACCACAATTATAATTATAACAAACATGACTCGCCACGAACAGAATAAAAGTCAGAAAATGGTGCCGTTTTGAAAAATTAGGTCCGTAACAATATTTTCACTAAACAGCTTCATTTAAATTTATTTTGGCCCTCATTATTTACAAGACGCCCCAGATTTCGGCATATTATTCCTATTGCGTGCCTAGCACGCAAACATTTTCCGCAATATTATCAATCATAATTTATATACATATATTAATACATTTATCACCACCCCAACTCCTCCTGCAGGTGTCGTAAGAGTCGACTAAGGGATTGATGTGTCACTGACCATTATTTGATAAAAGATTGATGATGGGCAACAGCGTCATCATAGTGGCCACATTACTGCGATCGCCAATCCGCTTGCCCAGCATGGCGATTATGGGCATTTTCTTCCTAATGCGTCTATACGTATAATTAATAGAAGAGGCCTCCTTCCAGCAGTGAACTATCTATCATAGGCTGATGATATATATATTATCAGAGATTATTTAGTTTAAGTAGATATATCAGCACCATACATTAAAATGCATCCACCAGAAATGTTGTTACTACTAGACGGCGCCACGGTTGATCTTTGTTGCTCGTGGGCATTGTACAGATGGCTCTGAAACAGTATACACTACCTTGCCACGAACGAAACGCATGATCATTTGCAACACATAACATATTTCGCCGTGGCACTATATAGGGAGGTTGGTACTGTGGTTCATGCGTTTGGCTGTGAAGCAGTGGTACCAGGTTCAAATCCTAACAATACGCGCTGAAAATGTTATTTTGTTTCTTTTTTTTTCAAACTTTGTTTTTTTATTTTTTGTTTTTTGTTGCGCATAATCTTTGATTTTGTAAAAACAGTGTTTTACAAGGTGCAAACGGGCGGGTTTTTATTTTGTTGTCGTTTTTTAAAATTTTCCATATATGGACTTTTTTACATTTTTTTCTACTCAGAATCACGAGCTCTTTCGTTTCGTTTTATAGTTATACAAAGTGATCATAGATCCGATAGATACATACATACATACAGGGTGTTACATACATAATTATACAGGGTGAAAATGAGTATACAGACGAACTTGAAGCGTGAAGAGTGTACCTAGTTATTCCTGACAGAGTTGGGTTATACTCGTTTCCGACTAATTCGCATACGTTGAATACAATTTTCGGGTCCATTATGAGATCCAAGATGGCGGGAACTTTTTTTTGTAATTTTCATCATTATACTTTTTTCTGACTAATTCGCATACGTGGAATACGATTTTCGGGTCCATTCTGAGATCTAAGATGGCAGGTACTTTTTTTTGCAATTTTCATCATTATACTCGTTTCTGACTAATTCGCATACGTTGAATACAATTTTCGGGTCCATTATGAGATCCATGATGGCGGCAACTTATTTTTGCAATTTTCATCTTTATACTCGTTTCTGACTAATTCGCATGCGTGGAATACGATTTTCGGGTCCATTCTAAGATTCAAGATGGCGGGAACTTTTTATTTTGCAATTTTCATCATTATACTCGTTTCCGACTAATTCGCATATGTGGAATACGATTTCCGGGTCCATTCTAAAATCCAAGATGGCGGGAAGTTTTTTTTTGCAATTTTCATCATTATACTCGTTTCCGACTAATTCGCATACGTGGAATACGATTTTCGGGTCCATTCTGAGATCTAAGATGGCAGGTACTTTTTTTTGCAATTTTCATCATTATACTCGTTTCTGACTAATTCGCATACGTTGAATACAATTTTCGGGTCCATTATGAGATCCATGATGGCGGCAACTTATTTTTGCAATTTTCATCTTTATACTCGTTTCTGACTAATTCGCATGCGTGGAATACGATTTTCGGGTCCATTCTAAGATTCAAGATGGCGGGAACTTTTTATTTTGCAATTTTCATCATTATACTCGTTTCCGACTAATTCGCATATGTGGAATACGATTTCCGGGTCCATTCTAAAATCCAAGATGGCGGGAACTTTTTTTTTGCAATTCTCATCATTATACTCGTTTCCGACTAATTCGCATACGTGGAATATTTTTTTTGGTTCCATTCTAAGATCCAAGATGGCGGGAACTTTTTTTTTGCAATTTTCATCATTATACTCGTGTCCGACTAATTCGCATACGTGGAATACGATTCCCGAGTCCATTCTAAAATCCAAGATGGCGGGAACTTTTTTTTGCAATTTTCATCATTGTACTCGTTTCTAATTCGCATACGTGTAATACGATTTCCGGGTCCATTGTAAGATCCAAGATGGCGGCTACTTTTTTGTAAATTTCATCATTATACTCGTTTCTGACTAATTCGCATACTTGCAATTCGTTTCGCCCTAAATTCGGGTTCCACGTTTATAAATTAGTCGAAATCGAGTACATTGACAAATATTACAAAAAAAATTACCGCCATCTTGGATCTTAGAATGGACTCGGGAATCGTATTCCACGTATGCGAATTAGTCGGACACGAGTATAATGATGAAAATTGCAAAAAAAAAGTTCCCGCCATCTTGGATCTTAGAATGGAACCAAAAAAATTATTCCACGTATGCGAATTAGTCGGAAACGAGTATAATGATGAGAATTGCAAAAAAAAAAGTTCCCGCCATCTTGGATTTTAGAATGGACCCGGAAATCGTATTCCACATATGCGAATTAGTCGGAAACGAGTATAATGATGAAAATTGCAAAATAAAAAGTTCCCGCCATCTTGAATCTTAGAATGGACCCGAAAATCGTATTCCACGCATGCGAATTAGTCAGAAACGAGTATAAAGATGAAAATTGCAAAAATAAGTTGCCGCCATCTTGATCGGATTCCACGTATGCGAATTAGTCGGAAACGAGTATAATGACGAAAATTGCAAAAAAAAGTACCCGCCATCTTGGATCTTAGAATGGACCCAAAAATGATATACCACGTATGCGAATTAGTCAGAAACGAGTAGGTATAATGATGAAAATTGCAAAAAAAGTTCCCGCCATCTTGGATTTTAGAATGGACTCGGAAATCGTATTCCACTTATGCGAATTAGTCGGAAACGAGTATAATGATGAAAATTGCAAAAAAAAAGTTCCCGCTATCTTGGATTTTAGAATAGACCCGGAAATCGTATTCCATGTATGCGAATTAGTCGGAAACGAGTATAATGATGAAAATTGCAAAAAAAAAGTTCCCACTATCTAGGATTTTAGAATGGACCCGGAAATCGTATTCCACGTATGCGAATTAGTCAGAAACGAGTACAATTATGAAAATTGCAAAAAAAAGTTCCCGCCATCTTGGATTTTAGAATGAACCCGGAAATCGTATTCCACGTATGCGAATTAGTCGGAAACGAGTATAATGATGAAAATTGCAAAATAAAAGTTCCCGCCATCTTGAATCTTAGAATGGACCCGAAAATCATATTCCACGTATGCGAATTAGTCAGAAACGAGTATAATGATGAAAAATGCAAAAAAAAGTTCGCGCCATCTTGGATCTTAGAATGGACCCGGAAATCGTATTCCACGTATGCGAATTAGTCGGAAACGAGTATAATGATGAAAATTGCAAAAAAAAAGTTCCCGCCATCTTGGATTTTAGAATGGACCCGGAAATCGTATTCCACGTATGCGAATTAGTCGGAAACGAGTATAATGATGAAAATTACAAAAAAAAAGTTCCCGCCATCTTGGATCTTAGAATGGACCCAAAAATGATATTCCACGTATGCGAATTAGTCAGAAACGAGTACAAAGATGAAAATTACAAAAAAAAAGTTCCCGCCATCTTGGATCTTAGAATGGACCCAAAAATGATATTCCACGTATGCGAATTAGTCGGAAACGAGTATAATGATGAAAATTACAAAAAAAAAGTTCCCGCCATCTTGGATCTTAGAATGGACCCAAAAATGATATTCCACGTATGCGAATTAGTCAGAAACGAGTACAATGATGAAAATTGCAAAAAAAAGTTCCCGCCATCTTGGATTTTAGAATGGACCCGGAAAATTCTT
>JALPQI010004804.1:0-58266 GCA_025490895.1 Thaumatotibia leucotreta
TAATACAAAAGAATATATTCAACATACGTTTTTTATTGAACATCAATATTATATGTTTTTTACTCTACATTTTTACAATTTATATTTATATTTTGTTGTTGTTTGCTTTTGTAATTGTCACAATTAACAAAGCTATTATGCTTGGTATAATGGTACTTATTGGTGTTTTATATTTGGTAAAACCATGTTTTGAATTGACGTTTCATGTAATTAAGTTTTTCATTTTTGATGGCCTTAAGAATTTTAATTAGATGTCATCGTAAATCGAAATTTCACAATCTATTTTGGACATTAATATTAATGTACAAGTAATTGACAAAAGTGACAGCTATCGCTAGGTATTCAATTAAAGTTTCGCCTGTTGTTTACACACAATCAATCAATACGTACAATAGGTATAATAAAATAATATCTCTTTAGCATTTTTTTTCTTTTAAGAACAGTAAGGCATATTTTGAAAACTGACGATTACTTACCTGACATAAGATCCACTCTTGTCTATAAATAAAAATCGTTACTACCGTACTTTTATTTTATTTGTTCAGTTTCATCACCAAATCTAATTTATCACAACTTTTCACTTAATCGACATTTATTCACCTATCGATCGTTCTCCCAGCTTCCTTCTATCACACTTATATTAATTTCTCACATTAATTATGTAATTTAATGTCTATCTATCATGTCATGTTATTTTATCTAGATATTCGTCGTACTAGACATAAAAGTTTTTTTATTACAAATATCAAAAGGTGTAAATGCACAACCATGATTAACTTAATTTATTTTTCACTATGCATAACTAAAATTATATAACACTTTAGTTAGTCCCTTAATAACTTATTATTTTCATTGTTTTTAAGCACATTTGAAACTGCCCATACATATTCCATATTCGTTTTTCTTCACTTTCAAATAACTATTTCACTTGAAAAATATCACTCAAGGATTTCGAAACATCAAATGTTCCCGGTTTTGTTTTCTTCAGTCCTCTCTTCCCCATAGCGTATGGGTACCAATTACTAGTCCTAAGATAATAAAGACCCGGTTTACTTCTATCAGTGTTCAAATCCAACGTATTCGTTACCATTGGCTTTAAATGGAAGCAGTCACCGTCTCTGATTTGCTGCATGTTTTCGCAACGCACGCCGATAAAAGAACCAGGGTTATACAAAGCGGACAGCCAAAGGAGGTATCCTCTAATATGACTACAAATTATATCGCATGGTAGCCAAGGAATATCTCCTGGTTGGTACTCTCCTCCGTTAGCGTAGAACATTACATGTCCCACAGGGACTTCTATTCCGAAACCATCCATATTTGTGACAACTGCCCGGACGAAATCAGCGTCGGATGGATCTAGTCTCTGATCTGGTGTAGCCTGTCTGAAGCAAGGCCCGGCTGGGTCAAGAGCTGTGAGTGAGGAGATGTTTTTGCCAGTCATCTGCCGGTAGTTCTTGGCGATGAAGCTCATGGTGTGGGCACCGAGGCTGAGACCCACCAGCTCCAGTTTCTTGGGGTCGAGACCATGTGATGTGAGGTTCACCAGCATTTCGGCGACATGCTTGCCGATTGGACGCATTACGCGTGATGCTCTGAAATGTAAAAAAAAACTTAATCAAATAATCGTATATTTAAGTGTTTGAAGCCTTGATACTAATTTTATTACTTGATTTCGCTTGAAAGCTTTCCAAGTTTAATTAAATATATGTTTGTGACTCCGGAACATATTGTATTTATGCTTATCTCATACACAAACATAAACCCTGCAATCTATGATCAGATGTATTACCCTCCTTATTAGACTTAGTGGTGTTTATAGTGAGTATAGTGAGTAGAGTGTATAGTGATTATAGTGTTATTTCTACGAGTACCTCATCCTATAAATAAATTTAATGAGAAATAAAGTTCCTGATGTATATGTATGTATTTGGTATATTAAAATGTATTTGGTAAGTATACCAATTAAGTAATCAAATACCTTTAGGTTTAGTGTATACATCGTTTTATTCACACAGACGCGTGGCTTGGTTCATATTGTCGTGTAATTACAGGTTCGTACATGAAACCATATTATTATTTAATTTAAATGTATTAGCCTTTATCAAATTACCGAATTTCTGCTAGTGGTAAGACCAAGTACGCACCTTACAAACACACTGAGTTATCAAAACAATTTTTTTTTTATTGTTTACTTACAGAGGATATACCCGAGCAGAAAACTCCAAAGTGTCCAGCAGCAGCACATTATACCCCATATCTTTATACATCTTCCCCAACGAACTGCCAAAAGGCCAAGTGGTAGAATCCAAATAACCGCCACAGTATAAAAAAGTTTTCCTGCTGAAGTCTATGTCCTTGTTCTTAGCTAGGTTTCCTATGTGGTAATAGTCGTAGGATCTTGTTAGTCTGTGGTCTTTGTTCATCACTGTTACGTAGAGTTTCTTCAGGCTTTTTGGTTTGATGGCGGCTGGCTTATCGGAGTTTGGACCTGGAATATTATGATTATGAATTTTTGGGGGAATCACTTTTTTCTTGTCACTCGTTGTTATCATTGCGTTCTACTGGGCTTGAAATCACAGTTTATCCCTTAAAAGGGCATTGATTATTACCAATGTTTATTTACCACTTTGAAACTTATTCCGACACTGAAATGGGTCAAAGCCAATGAAATTGAGTTGTGACTATTAAGGGTTAAGGTTAAAATTGAAATAAAACTATGGAATCGGATAAACTCGCCTATATTAATTAAATTTAACTTGATCCCGACGTTTCGAGCACTTTACAGGGTTCATGTTCATGGGTAATCCTCGCGGTAATCGATGAAAATAACATTTAAATTATAAAAAAAAATGTTACGTGGCCTTCCCAGTTACAGTAATCATGTTATTAGAGCATGTTGGATAATTTCTTCAAGCGAACTATGCAACTATTGTCTCCTAGTTGAGGTGACAAAATATCAACATGAAATAGGTGATGGAACCTTTTACGTTCATCACCACGCTGGGCAACCAGATTGGCGATTGCAGTAGTGTGTCCGATGATGCTGCTGCCCATCAACAATCTTAAGATAATGAATGGTCTGTGACACTTCATTTCCGTAGTAGATATGTATTGTTACAGCCGTAACCACGCGGAATACAACTTACATAAATTTTAGATCTTACAAGGTTACTTACAATCTGGAAGCAATCCAAGTGGGTAGCCTTCTGCCTCTCTGGAAAACTCCACAGCCGTCACACACACAAAACACAACATTAGCACTACAATGTGTGCCAACAACTCGTACGAGTACCTCATATTCATCTTCACACTTCCGTACGTCATAAAGTTAATGCGTGACCAATCTTTATGGAACACACGATTTATTGTTGTCACTGTTTTTTGTTTTCACATTTTTAACTAAACTTTTGAAGTAACTACTGGAAAACGGGGAAATTTAAATATCAAAACTACAATCATTATCGCCAATTGAAAGAGAAAAATTATCGAAAGGATCACATGTATAAGTTTTTTCTTTGTTAGAATCATAATTATCATGTATTCTGATATTTTTTGTGAATTTATTGGATAAATTTTAAACTCATAAGATCACTTATCTATAATCGTATTATATCATAGATAGTTAGGTATATTATAGATAGTATAATCTTCTCGCCTCTTTGCGAGACGCCAAATTGGAATTCCCTACCGCCAAATACTGAGGTAGCTAATTGACCTTAAAAATCAAAAATCAACATCATCAAAAGGTACACTGTTTATGATGCCTTGATGTTTATGATGACACAAATATAGGGATACTGTTGAACTCTATTCCCAAGAACGTTACGTTTCGTTCGAGAGGACGTATGATATCCTCATTATGTGAGTCCAACTCGTATTTCCCTGTTTTCTATCTCTTTGATTGGCGAGAACGATTGTGAGAAGTATCTTGGCGGCTATTTTGCCATCTACTCACTGTTAAACCACTTCATGTAATAATGGAGATAGAAAAAACTGTGCCTAGATCTGAATTGACATACAAACTTTTGATTTATCACGATAGTTGTTGTGCAAACTAAGCCATGGGCACTAACTTACAGATGCTATTTGGAACACTACGCTTTTGAGTGAATTTTTCAATCAATTTCTCACTTCAATTAAGAAATATAATTTAGATTTTTTTTCTCAAGTTAATACTTTTGAACCGGTCAAAACCGTGTTAAAACCTCAACGCCACAAGACTAATCAGCAAATGGTTGACACAGGCCGACCTTTTATGCAGTCATGCGGGGCCCAAAAAAGCCCTGCGACCGTAAAAAACATTGTCTGATAGGCTCTTTTTGAAGGAAATGTTTTATTTGCTGGTGATTCACTCGCCATTTTTGCTTATCGGTTAGGGTTGTCAATGCCAGTTTGTTGTATTGGATAAACAAAACGGAGTTGTGAATTTTCTAGTCTGCTCCAAAAGTCTTCTGATCAATCGTTACGTCAGCCTCAGTAGCCTAGTTGGTGACCTTGCCTACGCAGCTGGAGGTTCCGGCCAATCTGCCTAGGCTACGGAGGCTAAGTTAGCTCAAATGCTGCCAGCTCATGTTAAGGTGCATTTAGATTAAACGAGCATGCGCTCATTCTATCCCCCACTCTACGAAATTCGTTCGTTATACAAAACGTCATCATCAGCCTATAATAGTCCACTGCTGGACGTAGGCCTCTCCTATTAACTATGCGTATAGACGCATTAGGAGGTAAATGCCCATAATCGCCACGCTGGGCAAGCGGGTTGGCGATCGCAGTAATGTGTCCAGTATGATGACGCTGCTGCCCATCATCATTTTTTTAAATCAAATAATGGTCAGTGACACTTCAATCCCTTAGTCGAGTCTTACGACACCCGCAGCAGGAGTTGGGGTGGTAACAAATGTATTCTTACTGCCGTCACCACACGGCCACAATACGTGATTCGGGGGATAGAATGAGCGAATGCTCGTTTGATCTAAATGCACCTTTATGCACTGTCCCGATCTTTACTAGGTTCATGGTTAAAGTAACGTGTCTGTACAACAGTATAATAAAGACAGAAGGCCAAATGCAAACGATAATCGTAAATTTCGAATATTTGTCTCCGTCACTCCAGTCACGCCTTCGTTGGAGTGACAAAGACGGATGATCGAAATCCGAGATCATCAGCAACAGTGTAAATATTTATTGTTACAAGTTTGCTACGAACGCATTTCCTTAGAACAGGCGTACTTAACCTAACTAATAATAGCTTCCTGTTGTAGACTTGCTGCTCTTAGATACCGCTTTGATACAATATATTATAGTTCCTTCAATATTAACGCCTAATTCGTAAAGGATTCGTCAAATTTAAACTTAGGTTGATAAACAATTTGTTCTTCCATAGGTCGTATGCTGTTCAAAACCGCCTGGCATTGTACATACTTACTCTAAGTTTATTTTACCTCATCAACTGTGCGTTTTCTAATTGATCTGTCATATAGGTTATTGTAATTGCCTGTCAATTATGTTAAGATGTACAATAAATAAACTTTATCCTATTAAATTTTCAAACTTACAGAAACAAGTTTTGAAACCCAATTTACTTAACAGTTCAAAAAATAAAGGGGCTGATGACTTGCAGGGCTGACGCCTGCCAGGTCATGGCTATGGCTGGACCGAGGAAAGTGGCGTAATAAAGAAGAGGCCTATACCCAGCAATGGGTGGACACAGTTAGAATAAATAGATCCTTCAATTTTATTAACTCATGCTCGATCTAGTTGGTAAGATCTATGCTTCCTGTTAAACATCAGTCAGTCGATAAGTCTTCTTAATGGACATGGCCATGAAATTCGCACAAGTATTTTTTTTCCTTTTCCTTGCTCGCGAAAGTAAATGCATTTACTGGGATCGAACCTCGAACCTTCAACTTTATAGAGATCGTCGTTAGTAGTTACCAACTTACCCCCTTTCATAATTTTCATAAACTTCTCCCAACTTAGTCAGCCGATTATTTGTAAAGATATTCAGTCTTATTATGTTTATGTCTGTATGCTTAGCATATAATTGGTATGTCAGTATGTCGCCGCGAGATAGATTTTCCATCTTTTACTAACTATATGAATAAATATAGTCTATCTCGCGGCGACATATTGTCGCACTAATCCTGTGCTAAGCCTACTGAAGGGGACAGACGATATATAAGCCGTTCTTACACAAATCGACCACGGCAAAAACACTATAAATGCTACAGTAATGAAATTTGGTTAGGATATGTGTTGTATGAACCGCTACAGGATTATGATACTATATTTTGAAAAAAAAAAACCACTGGGGTGGGGGCCCTCCATACATGAGGGAGGGATACTGAGGGATAGAACATTTTTTTTAGTTGTATATAAGCGTGTGGGGTATTAATAGAAAGGTCTTTGAAAATAATATAAAGGTTTATACATCTTATTTTTATTTAAGCAAATCGTTTTCGAGATATCAGCTCTCAAAGTCTGAAAAATGTGCCCCCCCCCTCTATTTTTAATCTGTACAATATAAAATTCTAAAAAAAATATATGTTACGCACATTAATAAACTCTATCAACGATTTTTGGTTTGATTAAATTACCTCTTATAGTTTTTGAGGTAAGTTGATTTCACTGTATTTTTTAAATAATAAATTGATAATGGTACGGACCCCTTCGTGCGCGAGTCCGACTCGCACTTGGCCGGTTTTTTATAATAAATACTGGAAAAGCCATAACCAAACAAATATTTGTTATTAACACACAAATGCCTTCGCAAGGATTTGATCCCAGAACCATAAGTGTCGTAGACAGATCATAAATATAAGCACAATAGTCTTCTAATGTAGCAAGCCGCTAAGTATTGTTTGTCCCTTTCGGTTTTATTAACATGTCTGTAATAGTGAATGGGACAAACAATGCTTAGCGGATTGTTAAGTTAGGAGACGTTTATGAATAAGGGGGTAAATTAATACTAAGGTGGGGATAAATATGAACTGAAATAAAAAAAACAGCATTTATTTTTTAACGGTTATTTCTTTCTACAAAATTTGTTAAACTATTTAGGTTTACGCGACTTCATACGATCATATCTGGCCTTGTTTTTCATCCACGTCTTCAAACCTTTCATGCCTACTCCATACGGATGCCCACTCGTTGTCGGAAGATAATAAATGCCAGGTTTCGTTCTGTCTACTCCCATATCCATAGTATTCGTTATCATCTCCGTGCTGTTATAGCACATACCATTTCTAGCGTGATCCACAGAATCGCATTTGATGCCTACAAAAATCCCTGGATTGTACAAAGCTGATATCCAAAGGAACAATGCCCATAAGTGACTACAAAATACACCGCATGGCATCAGAGGAATATGTCCTGGCTGGTATTCTCCTCCATTTACATAAAACGTGGCAGTTCCTACTGGGATACCGATGCCAAGACCGTCCATGTTTGTAGTGACAGTGAGGACAAAATCGGCATCAGAAGGGTCTAGTCTATATTTAGGTCCCAACTGTCTGTAGCAAGGCCCAGCAGGGTCCAAACCGATGAGCAGAGACACGTTTTTGCTCGTAATTTCTTGGTAACTCTTGGCTATGAAGCTCATAGTTTCACCACCTAGACTGAGACCTAGGAGCGTCAGGTTTTTAGGGTTTAGACCCTGCTTGGTTAACTCTGCTAGCATCTCGGCTGTATGTTTTCCTACTCCACGCATTATCCGTGCTGTTCTGAAACAATGATAAAGTCCTTGAAATCTTATGGTTATTCCCATATACACACACATCACATCATCGCCCTACATCAGTCTACTGCTGAACAAAGGCCTCTCTTATTACCTATACGTATAAAAGCATTCGAAGGTAAATGCCTATAATCACTACGCTGGGCAAACGGGTTGGCGATCAGCGATCACAGTACAGCCTGGCAAAAAAGAATAGAAATTAAAAAGTGGCAACATTGTAGTGTCGTCCCGTTTTCTCATGCATATTGATTTGAAAGGGACGACACTACGATGTTGCTACTTTTTAATTTCTACTCTTTTTTGCCCAGCTGTAATGTATCCACTTAATATGCTGCTGTCCATCATCGATCTTCTATGTATAAATGGTCAGTGGCACTTCATGATAGAATCCACGTAAAATAATAATGAAAATAACCGTTCATATTATTTCTCATGTAGTAAAATTAAGTAGGAACTTACTCAGGAAAGAGGCGTAAAGTAAACTCAAAAGTTTCTAACACTAGGGAATTGTACCCCATTTCCTTGTAAAGATTAGCCAAATATCTTCCAGGCCCAAAATTTGTCAACTCCGTATATCCCCCAACATACATGAACGTCTTTCTATTCTTGAAGTCTATCTCAGGGTTTTTTATTAAGTTTCTGATGTGGTAGTAGTTGTACATGGTGTACCAGGTCAGAGGAAATTGGCCAGGACCGATTACTGCTATCCGGAGTCTTTCGAGGCTTCTTCTGCTGATGGAGACGGGTTTTTCGGATCCTGGACCTGTCAATAAATAGGGGATTTTAAGTTCCTTCCTGACTCGGCCACGGATACGCTCGAATTGCGGCGCGGCAAGTTTTACTTGTTCATTGCGCGGTCTACATGCGGAACGCACGATGGTTAGTCGGGATCACACGCAATGATTAGGAAAAACGCTTGCTGCGCTACTGCAATTCGCGCGTGTTTGTTTCCGCCGTAAATATCATGTTCTTTAAAAAAAAAACATTTTACAAACTGTCATTTATAACGAATATTTCGAGAAATCCCATGCAAGAGTGTAATGTCAGTGACCAATTTCTAGCGTGTTCTTTTATTAATTGTGCTAATTTTACTGTTTTAAGAATGATAGTTACGTAGATATAATGTAACACTTAAACTTGGATTATAAGTAATTAAACAGACTATGAAATGGTCCCTTTCATTGGAACAGTTATATAGTTTTACCCTTTCGTGTTTTAATGAAAGGTTCCGGTTGACATATTTCATTATAAAAAAAATTTGGGCCGTCGGGTAAATTCTATTTTTACTCGTCTTAGAGCAGATTTTTTCGTATTTAACTTATTTTCTGTTCTGTTCTGTTTACAGTTTTTGTTTGTTACATAATTCTAGATAATATTTAGAATACTACATATATAATGTTAATTAAATGTATACTTACAATCTGCAAGCATTCCTTGATGGTGACCCTCGGCCGTTCTGTTAAATTGCACAGACCCCACGTTAGTCCAAGATAGAACTACGACATATACAATAATCAACGATTTGTAGCGTTCCATTCTTAGTATAATATATGCCAGTGTTACGATCAATACAATTATTTGATAGGACAATTTTTTCACATTTTTTTAGCCTCTTAATTTATTATTATGTGTGTTCTTGAAATAAAGGTAAAAATCTAAAAGAGCTCTTCGTTTGAATATATTTTGTTAAAAATGAACTGGATAATTATGTGTGACGCAAATATTTTAGTATTTAACTCGAAAATAAACGGTTTTTTTAATTACCTTTGCATAATACATTATTCTCAATAGCATTCAACATATAATTTAAATTAAAGAACGTTTAAATATAGAATACTCGGAATACTAAAAAAGTTTCATATATAAAAATAATATACTAAGTAAAGGTTTTTTTTTATTTGGGTTCCGTCGGATTATAAAATAAAACAAGAGTTTTGTCAGATTCACCTTGAATTGGCGATGAGTAAATTCTACGTCACTATACATAGCTATATGACTTCCTTGTGCGATTGTTTTGCTGATGTCTACGTGGAACAGTGGAAGTGCTCTAAACGAAAGTGATTTGGCGCAATGCCATAATTATAATACAATGAATTATTAATCATACTAAATTAGAAATAATATTTACAAGACTCCATGACCATGAACTTTACAACATTTCGTTGTTCATATAAGTATGTGCTAAAATTTCCCCACATTCTGTATTATTGTTCTGTGTAGGTATACTACCTATACGTATAGTTAATAGTCCTTCGAAGAACACTCGTTTTTAGTACTTACATTATTAATTATTCATCATCAAAGGAATTATTCCTGCTCTGCAAAACAAATTAAACAAAGTTTTCTGTCTTATTTATTTTTTATTCACGTTTTTTGTGATTCAATAAACAACACTTATATATTATTATATTTTATACATGTATTTTATATATTTTATATTATATGTATAGGTATCTCTCCATAATAATCAATAACTCACATCAAGTATATTTGGACTTTGAAATACTTATTTATATTTTAAGCAGATGAGTTACCAAGTGTAAGTAAATCTCTCATGCGAAATCTGGTAACAGGTTTATTAAAAAACTTTGAAATTGAAATTCGTGATTCTTTCATTTTGAACGTTGATTCCTAAGATTTCAGGTATTTGTCATGGTTTATGAAATGATCTCTTTTGTTTTAATCTATCTAATCTAGCCTTGTTTTTCATCCATGTCTTCAAACCTTCCATCCCTACTCCATACGGATGGCCACTAGTCGTAGGAACGTAGTAAATACCAGGTTTCATTCTGTCCACTCCCATGTCCATAGTATTTGTTATCATCTCCGTGCTGTTATAGCATAAACCATGTCTAGCCTGATGCACAGAATCACACTTAATCCCTACAAAAATTCCTGGATTATACAGAGCTGATATCCAAAGGATCAATGACCACAAATGACTACAAAATACACCACACGGGAGAAGAGGAATATGCCCTGGCTGGTACTCCCCTCCATTTACATAAAATGTAGCAGTTCCTACTGGTATGCCGATGCCAAGACCATCCATATTTGTTGTGATGCTAAGGACAAAATCCGCATCTGCAGGATCTAATCTGTATTTGGGACCTAGATGTCTGTAGCAAGGTCCAGCAGGATCTAATCCTATTAGCAGGGAGACGTTTTTGCCTGTAATCTGCTGGTAGCTTTTAGCTATGAAGCTCATGGTTTCACCGCCAAGACTGAGGCCAAGGATGGTCAAGTTTTTGGGGTTTAGACCCTGCTTGGTCAGTTGTGCCAGCATTTCAGCTGTATGTTTTCCTACACCACGCATCACTCGCGCTGCTCTGAAATCAAAATTAGTATCTTTAGATTACTTATTTTTCAGGGTGTTAAAATAATATCAGAAAGTGGTAAAATGTTTCATTGTTTATCACAAAAAGTGTGGGAGAGATCTCACAGGTCTGATACTATTTTGCAGATATCTATGGGCCAATCAATATTTTCTGTCTGCGGCGTTACTTTTCATGAACTTACAAATGTACATCAATTAATATTATACACATATTTACAATGAAAACAGTTGTAACCTAAATGTATCGATGTGAACTTGTGTGGGGCCTAACGCATGGTAGAGTGTCCCGAATTTGACTTTTTTACGCGAGACCTACCAAAAGCCTCTAAATAAATTGTAGATTACGGGAAAAATAATAAAAAAAAATTAGACTAAATCTTTAGGGCTCTACCATCGTTTGAAGTTTTCAAATAAAACTTTTTTAATTCGGCTCCCTGAGCGGAAAATTAAAAAAATGATATTTTTCATGCAATATAGATTTAAGACAAGCTATAAAATTAAAAATGACAAGAAAAAATATTTAATGTAATACGATTTTTTTTAAATTATATTATTCCTATATTTTTTTATTTAATTTATTTTTATTAAAAAAAAATACTATAATTATATGTAAACATATTTTGGCATATACTTTTTTTCGGACAAATAGAAAAAAATCAAATCTTTACACTGCGGTAGAGCCCTAAAGATGACATGTATTTTATTTTTTTTTACTCGTTTCGGAATGTGTGTAAATATACAAAAAAAATTATGCCTCTCGGGAAACTGTAGTTCAAAAAGATTTTTTTTCCATACATTGACGGGACACTCTGTACAATTTATAAGCATTTTTTTCTAGCAAACTTGATTAAATTGTCACCTGTGTTACGGGACACAGTAGTGTCGATTGAAAAGTTGATTGGCCCATATAGCATAAGGAAACCGAGAAAGTGAACACTACAAATGTATTCAATGTTTACATGATAACTCTCTATGACCGACTGATTTACACACAACTCGATTCTATCAAATATATCACATTATTGTTACATTCAATAAAATAATCATTAACTTACTCAGGATAATATCGTAAGGTGAACTCGAATGTTTCCAGTAAGAGACCATTATACCCCATTTCCTTGTAGAGACTTGCCATATACCTCCCAGGTCCTGCGAGACTCAGATCCCCGTATCCCCCAACATACAGAAACGTTTTTTTGTTTTTGAAGTCGATTTCAGGGTCCTTGGCTAAATTTTTGATATGATAATAGTTGTACATTGAGAACCAGGAAAATGGAAACACTCCAGGACCTATTACTCCAATTCGAAGCCGTTCGAGACTTCTCCTGCTGATGGAGACTGGTTTTTCAGAGCCTGGACCTGACAAAAAAAAACAATAGTTTAGTACTATTTTTGGCCGTGTGGTAACGGCAGTAAGAATACACAATAAATAAATGTCATAATGGACACATTATACGTACTGTGATCGCCAATCCTCTTGTCCAGTGTAGCGATTATGGGCATTTACCTCCTAATGCGTCTATAAGCATAGTTAATAAGAAAGGCCTACGAGCTACGTCCAACAGAGAACTGAAATAGGCTGATAGTGTGATTGACGACAGTCCCCATTGTTCACCGTCTAATTGAAGTTAGTTGTATCATTCTTGTAGGTGAGTACTTAGGTATTGGACAATACATCAGGACTGAGTGACGAGGTTGAAACTGAAAATATGAAGTTGTCTTTTAAGCTGCTGCTAGTTACTTTTACAATTCACAGTGTTTACGGTACATGTTCTAAAGTATTTGTATTTCTGTCTCCAACCTTTATTTCAAGTCATCAGCCTCTCATAGTCCACTGCTGGACAACGGCCTCTCCTATTGTCTATGCATATAAACCCATTAGGAGAAAAATGCCCATAATCGCCACGCTGCACTGGGCAAGCAGGTTGGCGATCGCAGTAGTGTGTCTACTCTAATGACGCTGCTGCCTATGATCAATATTCGACAAATAAACGGTCAGACACTCTACAATCCCTTAGTCGATTACTACACCCATGCGGAGAGTAGGGGTGGTGACAAATGTATTGTTACTGCCGTCATCACACAGCACTAGGGTTACACAGCACGGTTTTAATCAGTATTTGTCTACAATACAATATGTCATCGCTTGGTACCCAAAACAAACTTTAATTGAACTTGCCGTGGGACTAGGTCGATTTGTGTAAGTACAGACCTTTACTTGTTAAGATTTTTATTTTCATTAAGGTCACCTTAGAATACAGGCCAATAAACTGATATTTACCTAAATGTGCAACGATTAGCACTTTGGCAGTTCATGATTAATCCAATTAAACCTTCCAGTAGGTAGGTACTAATTTGTTATTTTTTATTTCAATTATGATTTTATTTGTTTTAATTATTCGTATGCGATTATTTTTTTGCTGACAACTTTATTAACCCGGCAGAACTAGAACTTGATTTCGTATAACCTCTACCCAAAAAAAAATCGTCATTAAAAAACCGAATAGGGAAAAACACTATCGGTTTATTCATAAATCAAGTTGGGCATCATAACTCATAAGCCTTGTTGTTTTGTTTTCATTAGTTTTATTAAGAGTATCTAATACCTATTTGTTAACTATTAAGGGAAAGCTGTTGTATTTGTTAATTGTTAAGGGAAGAGCAGTTACACAAAAGATCCCAATGGCTCGAAGTGTATCCGTAAAGACCCCACCAATAAGGGAAGAGCAGGATCTTCTGTTTCAAGTATTAAACACTTGCTTCCTAACCTTTGTGACTTTGTACCCTTACTGGTAACAAAATAAACAATTTTGATTTGATTTTGATATCATTAAAGTTTTTGGTTATAAACGTTTTTAATTTATTATTTATTTCATTGGTAAAAGTGATTCTTTAGATTATTGTATAAAAACTCGACTAGGGCTTGTTTGTACAGCGACTCGAACTTTAACCACTTGAACGTCCACCCCGCGCGACAATATTCCGGTCAACTGTCCGGGTTTTTTTAGCGACGTACGCCCCGCGCTGCGCAGTCACAAGATTTTACAAAAACGTTTATATTTTCTAAATTACTTAAGGTATAATAATAAAAAAAATCAGGAGTATAAATGAAAGTACAATTATTAAAATACAATGATAGTCATTGTAAAATACCTAATGATTCTTGACTATAATCAAGTTAAACTTAAGACATCGGTAAAAAAATAAGAAAGATTTTTCTTTGACGACTAATTACAGGAAATTTTGAGCAACGACCCCTTATTTTTATTGCATATTAAAAAAATATACTATTTCACCTTTATAATGATACCACAAATAACACATATAATTTTCAACAAAGTATCAAAATAAATTAATTAGATTACCTCCTCCTTCCAACAAATACACCAAGATACAAAAACACCGTAAATATTTTGATGAATCCTGACGTAGTTTGATATATTTCTTATGTTTAAGTATATTAATCTCTTCCTTATAAACCACTCGTCAATATTTATTATATATTTCACTAAACATGGTGTTATATTACTAATAATACGGCTATAAACGTTTACTACCCCAGCTCAAAAATAACCTTCATATTTTAAACTCACTTGACAGGTCAAAAACTTAAGATGATACACATTATCGTATAGAGCACACGTTCCTGATCATTTTTATGTATAATAACCCTAAAAATATGTAAATTAACGTGAAATACTTACGACATAACTAGGAGTCCTTAGCAAACACTCACAATTGCATGGCAGTTTGACACAACACTTATAATTATATTTTTTTATCGACTGAGTAACGAGCGTACACTGCCTTCTACAGTACCGGCCAATAATATATCACATACAGGTTTTTTTCAGTAGATTTATTTTTATTTTTGTAAGTGTTTCTCACACTTTCCACCTCACGACTATAGATAGTCTAGGCATAGGCCTTTACACTAGCGATGAAAAAACTGGTCATCATGTAGTGATTTTTTCATAAAGAGATTTTGCGTAAGGCATGGATTTCTTAGTAAAATTCTTTTTTTTACTACAGCTATTTTAGCAATGTGCTGTGTCTCCAATTGCAATTCACAATACTTAATTGCAGTATTCATCATTAAACTGTGCAAAAGTACCAAAATAATATGCTATCTACATGCGAACATGTGCCGCTTACTCTATACACGCTCATACAAAAAATCACGAATGTGATATATTATTGGCCGGTACTGTATATTTTTTAGCGCAAACTAGTTTATTAGGCTACGTTGCTGCAACAAGGGAATTAGGAAATAATGCCTCTATATTTCGCTACATGTCGCTATAATCAACTGTGTCTCCTTCGACTTCATGGGATAGTATAGTATTGTAACACTTTGCAGTGTTAAAAGATTAAAGTTTTATATCATTTTTTTCTCACTATATGACCCAAGTTGAATAAATAAAATCTTTCGTATTTGGGGTCCTATTTGGAAATTTGTATTCACAGGGCACTCCTAATGAAGTTTAGATGGTTAATTAGGCATTTCTTTCTGTTGTTTCAAACATAAGAGAGAGATAAGGAGAAATTACCTGAGCGTTTCCAAGGGGAAAATTCCTGCATTGTGTTATTATGGTGTAGCCACCGTCATAAGTTGGTTATCCATTTCAACACTTCACTATTGTATTTTTGTTCGTTTTGAAACTATCCCTTTGGTTATCGAAGTCTAGATTTCCCTTTTAGGATATATAAATGATTGCGTTCTGGTTTGTTTACGCCGGAAAGATTAGATGTCATTGTTGACAAATGTCACAGGCTAAGGCACAGATAGGATATCTGCGCATATAAAGGTCGTCATAGACGTGCCGTACTGTTGCGGGCGATATATTATATTTTCTAATTTAGTATTTTACCTTTAAATGGTTTATGGTAATCCGAAAATTCGTTTTGGAATTAATTTTGAATATTTCATTTGTCTGGTAATTATGAATATACAAATCGTTCTAGAAAGATCGATTTTGTCTATGGTTCTTCCTCGCCGGATGGAACCTGGAAGAGCTTTGTCACTTCGTAAACCGCCTTCGAGATGTGATCTTGCGGTATTGGTTTTTTCGGAATCCTCGTTTTGAAATGGTGAGAATTCATTTGTAACAAGGTGTTAAAAGGCCGTAGCATATATGGTTGCGGATCCGTGGTTAATATCTTTCGTGTATTTTGTTGTAGCCGCGCCACAATGTAACCTAACTTAGCATCGTGTTAGCCGATCATGGCATAATTAGTTTTAATAAAGAAATGACCCATTAAGATTTGAAGTCAGTACCGGTCGGTAAGTTACAGTGTCTGTTTGCTGTGAAATAATGAATTAACCTTGTAGGTTATTTCCTGTTGGTTAACGTGTGTCTTTTTGTCTTATTTTAGCACCACTTTACCTGAGGACGTATTACCCTCACGGGAACCATTTTGTTAGCAAAGTACAATAGAAGCCCAGCTAATAAACTGGTAAGTGACTATTGATACGACTCCACGTCATAACGACTGGGTTGCGATTAAGAATAATTGGTAATTTGTCCAATTAAGATATTAACTGGACTCATTTTGTTCCAGGGTTTTTTTTTGTTACTAGTTTTTTTACTACCTTCTATTTTTATCAAGAAGTTCAACGCTGGTGGTTTTTCATCTGCGTCTCCTACTGTATTTGTCGAGGACCTACATCTCCTGTACAGCCGGTGCCAGCAGCCTGTGTTTCCTGACCGCATTACGGGCTTGTTTCGTACCAGCAGGAGACGAAGTTACACCAACACCTACACACAGCATACACGGGTGATATCCTTTCCTTATTTTTTTTAAATACGTGACACCAGGTTGAAGATAAGGTGTGAAATCTCTTTACCCTCGACACCCAAGTGTTTAACAGAAATATTTAATTTTTAAGTTTACCTTTAAGGTTACAACAAGTTGTATGTTAATTCCGGATACCCGGGTTATAAATTTTGAAATTCCCAAGAGGGAGGGATTTGTATTTAAGTATAAAATAAACCTTTTATAAAAGTTGCTCAATTGTTTTGCTTGATTGATCTTGTCATATACAAGCAAGAGTTTCGCTGGAGAAGGCGTCCATTTTATTTTAAATATTTTCCAGCGAGGCTCAACCCTTGGAGGGCCGACAATCCACACCCTGTTGTTAACTTCTTTTTAGTCTCATTGTTTTAACGGCCTGCTAGGTCCGTGTGACTTGACTTCCTATAACTGTGAACATCCCACAACTGAAGTAGGTTAAAATTGGGGATTCTGGATACTTTAAATTTCCCAATTTATGTGACTTAAACCCACCGTGTCAAGTCTTTGTTTTTTTTTATAATATCCATATTGGAGATATTACAGTGGCGCCCAACGTGGGGCCTGTTTTATAGAACCGATTATTCTAGAATATTTAGAAGGGTCCAAGGAGTGTATGACAGGATCAAGCAACTAACGTTTTGTTAATTTTAAGATTTTATAGTGGTGCGAATGGGTATTGTATTGCGTACTAGTATTTAAGTTACGGTCATTCGTTAAAAAAAAAACTAATGGTAAATTAGTTGAATATTGTTTTATTACGATAGGTGGTAAAGAAGCATTTGGGCTTGTAAGCTCAAAGGTTTTTCTGAATGTAATACCACACTTTGAGATTTTCTCAACACTCTTCTGAGATTAAGTTTAAAGAGGTCTTATTGTTACTCCTCTATAAATATGTGATACTTATTTTGTACTTCTTTCTTTATTGAGGGAAAAGAAATTTAAACTTAAAACTTTAACCCGTTTGAGTTTCTAATTTTTAAAACTTACTTGAATTTAACTTTAAATATGGATTTTCTAAATGCGGGTTGTAAAATCACTCACCTACAAAAAGACGAAATAACACATGAGTTGGCGATTCGGAAACTTCCGGTTAATCCCGTTTCGCGTAGATCTAGTTTGTGTCAGGCGCTGAAGCAGACTGCTGCACTTGCTAATAAGGGTAGCCTAAAATTCCAAGATTTAATACAAAGCAACCCTGCGTTAGAACTAGATGTTTGTCAACGGAAAGCAGAAGAAATTGAACAGGAGATTAAAGAAGAGTTGTCCGTGTCAGCTAAAGATCGCTTGTCTTTCCGTTGCAAATATCTTATTTGCCGTCTTTCTCGTTTAGATGAAACCGAGGAGGTTCAACTTTTAAAGACGATGTTAGATACCATTGTAACTCGGTTGAATGATGGTAATTCTTCGGCATCATCTGATTCTGAAGGTGATGACCATTCTTCCAATGAAACTCGAGTAATTCGAGAAATCATAGTTAAACCGGATAAGACTTTTAATATAAATTCTTTGAATTTGAAATTTAAAGGTGATACGTGTGTGCGTTCATTTCTTACTAGGCTGGAAGAGTTGCGGATTGCTAGGCGTATATCAGAAGATAGGATTTATAGGGGTTTTCCCGAAATTCTTGAAGGACCTGCTTTGTCTTGGTTCCGGTCTCAGCGCACCCAGCTTCGTTCCTATAAGGATGTCACCGTTGCTTTAAGAGAGGAATTTGATATCCCGGATTTAGATTATCAATTGTTACAGGAGATCCGTGCAAGAACTCAGGCCAAATCGGAAACCATAGTTTATTTTGTTTCTACAGTTTTAGGCATGTACGAACGACTTACCAAGGAGATTCCGGAGCAGGAGAAACTGGACACTCTGATGCGGAACATTCGGCCGGAATATTCAAAGAACCTCGCTTTACATGATGTTGCTTCCATTCAACAATTAAAAACGCTCTGCAAGCGGATAGAGTTAGCCGAGGTTAAGGCTAATTCCTTTATTGAACCTAGTTTGAGTAAGAATTCTGAAAACATTACTTCTAGTGCCCCTAGAGTGATTAATGATGATCGTCGTAGGTTTCCTGCGCGTCCCTTCAATTCTTCAAAGGCTTTTGTTGCCTCATTGGCACAAGGCTCTTCTCCTATGAAGTGTTTCCGTTGTGGTAGAACTAATCACACGACTAAATCTTGTAGAATTTCCCAAGATATTGTTTGTTTTAAGTGCGGGGAAAAAGGAGTACGCACTCCTGCCTGTACTAAATGTAATCCCTAGAAGGAAAGCTTTTAGGTAACTTCCATATAAAAGATATAGTCCGCCCTGGCGAAGCCGAGCCGTCTCCACAACGGTAATCGTCTCTCGTCCGTAGGAAACCAATATCTTTCTGCTGCCTTGTCACTCTAAGGAATATAATTTTATATTTACCTTACTTTTGGTACCGGATGCATACGGACCAGTTCAATATTTTTCCCTATTATATCCTAATAAAGATGTAGGTAGGGGAACTTTGTTAAGCAAATCTAAATATTCTGTATCCTTGTAAAGATATAAATTAAAATAATCTCTTCTAAACTAAACCTTTGTTTATAATCAAGGTATATTCTGTCCCTATAGGAGAAAACTTTGAAGAAGTTGACTCTAAGTATAGGATATTAGCTGAAAGGAATAAAGAGTGTTTCTTTCCAGTTATGTTTGTCAAGGACAACCCATGCATTTCAAAATCGGGTATATGAAAATTCGCTAGTTGCAAATAGCCATTCTCATATTACCTAGCATACAAACAATTAGGCAAATCTTTAATAAAGTAAAAGTTAAAATGCCACAATCTTAGTATGTAAAACCAGTACTAGTTAACATGTTAGTTTTTCATGGTGACCCTAAGTCATCCATTAGTTCTATTTTAAAGTCTTAGTTTCGGATGGCCATCCAAATAGTAATTTGCGTCAGTTGATAAGTAACTCATCCCATTAGTAATTAGCATTAGTTGATAAATACCATCCCATTAGTAATTAGCATTAGTTGATAAATAGCATCCAAATAGCAATTAGCATTAGTTGATAAATAACCATACCGGTAATAATTAAGATGATAAAATAAGCATCCTTATAATAAATTACCAAGTGATAAATAAATGCACACGCATGAAGTTTGTTCTGGTGGTAATACGTTGTTAAGTTTTCATTGTCCTCCTCAATGTCACTTATTAAGTTCCGTCGTAGACCGAAATTCAAATATGTCTCCTTTTCTTTAAAAAAAAACTAACTTATATATATATCAAATGTCCTACCATTCTTATATCTATTATCCTCATTAACCTCTAACCCTCTTCATCCGCCTACTGACTGCTTTTACCGCAATCAATTAACTTACCTGCTTTGGCTCCTGCTTATTTGATCCTTCCCCTAGATCCACACTAAAAGTTAACATGCTCTCATTGCCCACGATTAATCGCTTATAGTGCCAATAATATTTCCGCTTATGCTTTCATAATTTTGGATAATTTGTATGTTCTATATCTATCAAATAGTATCTTATTTCTAAAAAAAAAATTAAAATTTTATTCTAAAATTTGTAATTTTTTTAACCCAACTAAGGATGAACTGTAACACTTTGCAGTGTTAAAAGATTAAAGTTTTATATCATTTTTTTCTCACTATATGACCCAAGTTGAATAAATAAAATCTTTCGTATTTGGGGTCCTATTTGGAAATTTGTATTCACAGGGCACTCCTAATGAAGTTTAGATGGTTAATTAGGCATTTCTTTCTGTTGTTTCAAACATAAGAGAGAGATAAGGAGAAATTACCTGAGCGTTTCCAAGGGGAAAATTCCTGCATTGTGTTATATGGTGTAGCCACCGTCATAAGTTGGTTATCCATTTCAACACTTCACTATTGTATTTTTGTTCGTTTTGAAACTATCCCTTTGGTTATCGAAGTCTAGATTTCCCTTTTAGGATATATAAATGATTGCGTTCTGGTTTGTTTACGCCGGAAAGATTAGATGTCATTGTTGACAAATGTCACAGGCTAAGGCACAGATAGGATATCTGCGCATATAAAGGTCGTCATAGACGTGCCGTACTGTTGCGGGCGATATATTATATTTTCTAATTTAGTATTTTACCTTTAAATGGTTTATGGTAATCCGAAAATTCGTTTTGGAATTAATTTTGAATATTTCATTTGTCTGGTAATTATGAATATACAAATCGTTCTAGAAAGATCGATTTTGTCTATGGTTCTTCCTCGCCGGATGGAACCTGGAAGAGCTTTGTCACTTCGTAAACCGCCTTCGAGATGTGATCTTGCGGTATTGGTTTTTTCGGAATCCTCGTTTTGAAATGGTGAGAATTCATTTGTAACAAGGTGTTAAAAGGCCGTAGCATATATGGTTGCGGATCCGTGGTTAATATCTTTCGTGTATTTTGTTGCAGCCGCGCCACAATGTAACCTAACTTAGCATCGTGTTAGCCGATCATGGCATAATTAGTTTTAATAAAGAAATGACCCATTAAGATTTGAAGTCAGTACCGGTCGGTAAGTTACAGTGTCTGTTTGCTGTGAAATAATGAATTAACCTTGTAGGTTATTTCCTGTTGGTTAACGTGTGTCTTTTTGTCTTATTTTAGCACCACTTTACCTGAGGACGTATTACCCTCACGGGAACCATTTTGTTAGCAAAGTACAATAGAAGCCCAGCTAATAAACTGGTAAGTGACTATTGATACGACTCCACGTCATAACGACTGGGTTGCGATTAAGAATAATTGGTAATTTGTCCAATTAAGATATTAACTGGACTCATTTTGTTCCAGGGTTTTTTTTTGTTACTAGTTTTTTTTACTACCTTCTATTTTTATCAAGAAGTTCAACGCTGGTGGTTTTTCATCTGCGTCTCCTACTGTATTTGTCGAGGACCTACATCTCCTGTACAGCCGGTGCCAGCAGCCTGTGTTTCCTGACCGCATTACGGGCTTGTTTCGTACCAGCAGGAGACGAAGTTACACCAACACCTACACACAGCATACACGGGTGATATCCTTTCCTTATTTTTTTTAAATACGTGACACCAGGTTGAAGATAAGGTGTGAAATCTCTTTACCCTCGACACCCAAGTGTTTAACCGAAATATTTAATTTTTAAGTTTACCTTTAAGGTTACAACAAGTTGTATGTTAATTCCGGATACCCGGGTTATAAATTTTGAAATTCCCAAGAGGGAGGGATTTGTATTTAAGTATAAAATAAACCTTTTATAAAAGTTGCTCAATTGTTTTGCTTGATTGATCTTGTCATATACAAGCAAGAGTTTCGCTGGAGAAGGCGTCCATTTTATTTTAAATATTTTCCAGCGAGGCTCAACCCTTGGAGGGCCGACAATCCACACCCTGTTGTTAACTTCTTTTTAGTCTCATTGTTTTAACGGCCTGCTAGGTCCGTGTGACTTGACTTCCTATAACTGTGAACATCCCACAACTGAAGTAGGTTAAAATTGGGGATTCTGGATACTTTAAATTTCCCAATTTATGTGACTTAAACCCACCGTGTCAAGTCTTTGTTTTTTTTTATAATATCCATATTGGAGATATTACAGTATCCACGAACAGTCTACTGCCTTTTTTGTTTGGATAGTATGCTATCATCGGACGTTCAAGTGGTTAAGAACCTTTATTATAAGAAAATAAATATTGTTTACATACCTGTAGTATGGGAAAGAAACGTTATTTGAGGATATACAAGACTAATTATATGATAAATGCATTAAGTAAATTCTTATATTAATTTGGTACGTTCTTATGCAAATCGACCTAAATGCTTATTAAACTCAATTAAGGCTTATGTTATGGCATGGCTCTAAATATATGTATCTAATAGTTAAATACATACGTATTGGTACAAACATAACTGAGAAACGAACATTATCTTTACAAAATTATTGTAATTCATAACTAGAATTGTTTTAATACTATTATGTTTAGAGATGATTATAAGATCTGGTCTATACAAATATTACAATAGTAGTTGGAGGGTTTATAGTATAAATAAAATGCCAAAAGTTGTGCTATGCTAGCAGGAAGAATCATCTCTCAGTGACTCAGAAGCAGTTGAATAATCCAGTTTCAAAGTCACTCTTTATTTTAGGTCAAAGAACTGCTATTATTATTATCTAGGTATAATATGCAGGTAATTTCGAAGATAACAAATATTACCTCATCATCATCATCATCAGCCTATGTTAGTCCACTGCTGGACGTAGGCCTCTCCTGTTAACATGCGTATAGACGCATTAGGAGGTGCCCATAATCGCCACGCTGGGCAAGCGGATTGACGATCGCAGTAATGTGTCCACTATGATGACGCTGCTACCCATCATCAATCTTGTAAAATGGTCAGTGACACTTCAATCACTTAGTCGACTCTTACGACACCCGCAGGAGGAGTTGGGGTGGTGACAAATGTATTCTTACTGCCGTCACCACACGGCATTCTTACTGCCGTGATAATATTACCCAATAGATAGGCAAAAGTATATTAGGCATTCATCGATTAATGTTGTAATGAATTAATCAATCGATTAAAGAAGTTGGTAATCGTCTTAAATTAGTTCCGTTTAATTCAATCAAGATTTATTCAATCTACCAGCTTTCAGATAACGATTTATCATTCGTCATTTTAATCGACTAAATTTTGTGATTAAACTTAAATAGAAAATAGGAACGACAGCGTAGCTCGTACATATTGAGCTTAAAGAACTTATTTAATCATAATATTAATCGAGAGAAAAATTAATCAAATTAATGTACTTAACGATATCTAGTCGCTGGATATAGACGATTAATTTAATCGTGACTAAATTAATCGAAACTCTTACAACTAAGATTAATCTATGATTATGGCCAAATTCAATTGTTAGTCGTACCTAACTAAGCTGGTTAACCTTAATCGTTTGTAGTTTACATTTTGCCCGTCACTGCCTTTAGGTAGGGTAGGTACTAAGATCCCAAATAAACGATGATTACGGTTTTTTTTATTAAAATCAATAAGTTTTTTGGGTCTGTAATTATTGGTCCCAAATAAAAGCAAATCAGTAGAGTAGGTACTAGATTTTATTTTACTTTTTGTGCACGTGACATTGACTGATCCTGATTAAGAAAATTAAAAGACGTAGAATAAAATTACTACAAATATTAATGAACTTTTGAGGTTTTTGAAAATAAAAGAATAAGTTATAGGTAGACCTATGACCGATTGTTACCTATACGAATAATTTTACATGAAATACAATATAATTATGTATTTGAAAATAATTTATCATAAACTACTCATTAATAATACATTTAGCATGATAATAGACTGCTAAATAATTATTTATTTACCATTATGCCGAAAAGAAGACACATAAACTCATTTACACTCAACAGGAGCAGCTTACATTGAATAAAACAGATTAAATGTACCAATTTTTGTGGAACAGTCGAAGACAAAATAAGGGGTATACAAAAACGTTCAAAAATATGTTCCAGGGCACTCTAATTCTGTGTAATAAGAACGTCGTAACATATTTATGAACGGATTCTTTCGATACTTATTTTTGCACTTGACTGAACAAATCACATTACTTTATGAAATATTTTGATTCCTGTTGTATGTAGTTTCTAGCGATGAATATGCCAAAAAAAATATCTTTTTTTTTTCAGCGTTTTTGGGTTTTTAAAGAATACATTACTATAGAGGCCGGAACGAAAGGGGTTGCCGGCCGATATATGGACGGGTGTGCGACACACCGTGTGCCACAAATTTATGTGGAATGGAATTAAGTAAGAGCACTTTTCCGACCTAGAGATTTGTATGTATAAAGAAGATTTGTATTAAATTGCATTAACGACCTCTTATCCTATTCGCACCCGAATCGTCATACTTTGCAGCCTGAGGAACATAACAACAATGTTTCTTTGCATGTTTGAAAATAATCATTGTCGCTATCACTGTCACTCCTTCTACCTATTTCAATTGACTTTTCCTCGATGACACCGCACTTCCTTTTTGTAAGTGAAGACCTAATTAACATTAGGTAATTAGGAGTTGGTCATTTAGCAGAAACTTTAATTGTTCTTTTCCAAAAGAATCCAAAGAAAGAACCCCTTTTTAAAAGGGATTTTTCCGGAAATTATCAACGCTAGTAGTCGCACAACTATTATCCTATAAATTATAAATATTAAATGCCTTGTACCATAGAATAATGTAATTTTTTCCATAAAAACTTGTACAGAGGGCAGTAGCAGCATCCCTCACGCTATACCTACCAGAATCCCGGAAGGGATTCAGATAGGAGGTACTAGTACGTATAGCTTTCCCTTAAGAGTATGGTCAAAGACGCAAATCCTTATAGAGGACTCCAAATTAAATAGATATAGGTATTAACACTAATTAAATGAACTTCCTGAAACCTCAGACTAACGTAAATTTTGACGTCTGTAATTATAAAGAACACCGAGCCGATTTAAATATTTATCAAAAAATATAATTCAAAAAAAGCATCAAACAAGCTTATTTCTCTATGATTTTCACAATTAAACAGATATTGGCAAAAGTATTACAAAAATGTCAAATTAAAGGAATTTAAAACATTCAACAAGTGTTAGTGAGCTTTTTATAAAATTAATCCCTAAAACGTGATATTTCACGATTTGGATATGTTTAGGCTTGTTCGAATCAGAATCACAAGCCGATTCGATCTTGATAATAATAATAAAACCCATAAGGAAAAGCACAGAGTGGGATTTAAATCCTATTTATTAAGCGATGATAGAAAAAAAAACTAAAGCTCCTGTCATAAGAATCGTAACTGCCTAATTTAATCATATTTGCCAATACATTGCTATCAGGCGTCTATTTTATTTGTATTTACTTTACTATTATTTATATTTTAGCATTAGAAATATGGTGAACATCTTCACGTTTCTTTACATTATCGGTAATTAATGAAAAATCTTTTTGTAGATCAGTTCGGCCCCAACTCCTTCTGCGGGTGTCGTAAGAGTCGAATAAGGGATTGAAGTGTCACTTACCATTATTTGATAAAAGATTGATGATGGGCAGCAGCGTCATCATAGTGGACACATTACTGTGATCGCCAATTCGCTTACCCAGCGTGGCGATTATGGGTATTTACCGCCTAATGCGTCTATACGCATAGTTAATAGGAGAGGCCTACCGTCAAGCAGTGGACTATCATAGGTTGATGATGATGATGATGAGTTCGGCCGCGTGTTGTCGGCATTTAGACAATATTAAGACCATTTTTGTAGAAAGAAAAATTCCAACTTTTTGTCAATTTTTTTTGTCACCGAGCTTTAATATTGAGTTCGGTCGCTTTCGTATTGACAAAAATTGAAGTTGGTCGTTTTATACATAACTATAGTCGATCATGCCATTAAAGTGTTATATTTTTAGGTCTTAATTAATAATTATAAACTCTTGTGAAGTACACAAGCCCTCGCCATATTAAATTTTACAGATGTGTGTAGTGGTTACAATATAGTACATCAGTCATAAATCTGAATGATCGTAAACGCCCAATACTGTACCTACAATACCTACATAATATATGTTATGAACTTATGACCCAATTTTCGACACCCTACAGTCAACTTTATTGCTATAACCTTATGATTGCAAATGTTGATTATTGGGGCTGTATTGGGCATTAGCGTCTCTACGAAAAACGTTACTAATAGGCCTTGATATTATTAAATGAGTTTTAAAAATATTCTTTATAAAATTATAAAATACTTTATACTTACAGTCTGCAAGCAATCCTTGGTGAAAACCTTCTGCAGTTCTGTTAAATTCGACTGTTTGTACATAAGTCATGAAAAGCACAATTAAATAATATGCAAAATGCGCAAGTTTGAATCGCTCCATTTTTGTTACTACAATTTTTAATGCAGATACAATTTTATAAAATTTTGATAAATTTTTGTTTAAGAATTTAAAACATTCACTAATTGATTTGTAAACTGCTAAAAATATGTACATAATAAAAGTTAATGAGCATTTGTTTTAATATATATAAATTTAGCAGCCTTATAAAAAAACTGGAAGACGCATGACGTAAATATTTTTGTTAATTAAGTATGAAAATGAAGATGTTACTTTTTTATACCTTTGCATATTATTAAGAAGTGCACTTTGGGTTTCGGGTTTTTCTCTGAAAATAAACCTAGTAAGTGTCGGGCCTGGTAAAATGGGTGGTACGTGTGTGGAGATTTTTATTGTTATTTTTAGTTCAATTATTAAATTCTACCATAGATATATGAAAGAGAGGGATTTGTAACGAAGCGGAATCGTAATGAGTCTTAGTGTCTCCATCAATTTTACTGATAAATAGGGACACTACGGGACTCTAATGTGAGCATGGCCCGCCATGCTCTTGGCCGGTTTTTTTCTATTAGTGCGACAGAGACAGTTGTGTTTAGCACTTTTCTCAGTCGCAGCGTAGAAATTCGTATCTTGGCTGAGTGGGTGCCTGGGTAATTGGGTATGCTTGCTATAAAATAAATGCTAGGTCAATTAACTCATATACTAATTTAATCGCAACATTGACAAAATAACCATAAAATACATAAGAGAAAGATACACAGGTTACGCACGACTATTAATAATAATAATAAACATATAAATAATAACGTAGGAGGCTTTTAATGTTTATGTCCAGTGAGATTGAAACTTTGATACCACATTCTTTCAAAATTTTGGAATGAAAGCTTCTCTATCATTCCTCCTTTTCAATCCTCTCTTACCCACAGAAAACGGCCATCTATTAGAGGTCTGCAAATAATAAATACCCGGCTTACTTCTATCTACAAACAAATCCATAGTGTTCGTTACCAACGGCTTGTCATAACAATCGCCGACTTTAGCTTGCGGCACAGAATCACAACGGACCCCTATAAACCTGCCAGGATAAAGTAAAGCAGATACCCAAAGGAAATATGATCTTAAGTGACTGCACTCGATGAAACATGGTAAGTACGCAATATGTCCTGGCTGCCACTCTCCTCCATTGACGTAGAATGAGACTGTTCCCACAGGAGTATCCAGACCAAACCCTGGGCTATTCGTGATTATGGCTAGGACAAAGTCGGCATCAGAGGGGTCTAACCTCTGATCTGGTCCCAGTTGTCTGAAGCAAGGACCACCAGCATCCAAAGCTATGAGGGTAGATACGTTCTGTCCAGTTATTCTGCGGTAGTTCTTGGCTATGAAGCTCATGGTATGCGCTCCGAGACTAAACCCTAGTATGGTTAGGTTTTTTGGGTTGAGACCAAGATTTGTCAGGACTGCCAGCATCTCCGCTGTGTGTTTGCCTACTGGCCTCATCAGGCGCGTGGCTCTGAAATAAAATGTAATATTAAAGGAATTATAATACTTACCTATCTTATTACAAAGTTTATTGGTTTGTTGTATTTCCAAACATCATAATACGAACGATCCTTCCTTCGTTTGTATTATGATGGAAGCTATAAGAAGGAAGGAAAGCTCTATGTCCAGTCAGAAGAGCATGTCAGAAGTACGGCCAACCAGTTGGAAACCCAGGCCACGCAGGAACCTTCGTTCATGAAATGATGCTTTATATCAAATCGAAAGAAAATCCTTACTAACTGGACTGGTCATTTTGATAATGTTATAGGCTGGTTCCTGTGTCACGCGGACCGCCCGCGCGGGTCTCTCTGCGGAGGTGCTAGGCGCGGACCGTCCGCAAAAGTCGTTTCAGTATCGCGCTTACCGCTTCAGAGTACAGACGCGAACAATACATCCAATCCATCAATGACTCTCCCCGTGTCCACATCGCGACTCGCCATGACTGTCTTGCGCGGATGCGTACGCTTCGCGTGAATCGCGTGATACTGAAACGCTCACTGGAGTGCGAAGCGCGCGGATGGCCGTCCGCCCGAATGCCTCCGAGCCGGTCTGAAACGCGCCATTGATTCAATACATACTGCTCCGCGCGGAGAGATCCGTGCGGGCGGGTTTGCGTGACACTGGAACCAGCCATAGAGTGGTCTTAGGATCCAATTGGTTGAGTACCTATACATCTATTGGTCAATCATTTTGCTTTGACTCGATGAAAACGAATTTGATACAATCGAAAGGGATTACTTAAAGGTCTACCGCGAACGACGATTGACGAGTTGCATCTCTATTGCAATTACAAATTTGTACGTAATTGCAGCAAGGGGAATGGTTGAAATGTCATTCATTTATCAACGATTGATGGTATGATGGGCAGCAGTGTCATCATAATTAACATATTACTGCGATCACCAACCCGCTTGCCCAACGTGGCGGGCGTGCGGCATTTCCTCCTGATGCGTTCACGCATAGTTAGTGAGATAGGCTTACGTCCAGTGGACTGAGATAGGCTGATGATGTACAGCAGACGGCAACACGTCTAACGAGGATCACCATAAACCCTCTGACTGTTAAAACTAATTTCATTCCGCAATCATCAGACATACTTACGCAGGAAATGGTGTCGTTGTAAAATACAGCGTATCTAACATTAGCACATTGTAGCCCAAGTGCTTATAAAAAAGGCCTAGGAATTTCCCGACGCCCCATGTTGTAGAATCCCAGTAACCCCCAACATAGAGTAACGTTTTGTTCTTTATGTCGAAGTGAGGATCGTTGACAATTTCCTTGGCCCTGTAGTAGTTGTATATGGGCCATCTAGAGGTGAGAAGATCACCACGGCTTAGTACTGATAAAAAGAGTTCCTTCAGGCTTTCTGGCTTTATTCTGGAAGGCAGCCAAGAACCTGGGCCTGCAAAAATAAGATTCTGTCAATGGCTTCACTAAAAATTTATTGATTTATCAGTTATAATAATAATTATTTAAATTAAGTCCGGTGTGTAAGGTTGTATGAACATAATCATCTTCAGTCATCGCACCAAATCCGTAGTGTTTCACGAGAGAAAGAAAAAGGTAAGTAAACCGTATTTGCTATACAGGGTGTTCGTGAGTATACCGACAGACTTGAAAGATGTGTTCCTGACCACATTTTGAGACTATAATGTCATATGAACTTTTCTGGATTAGGCTTAGTTTAAGAGATAATGACATGTTTTTCAAAAAATATTTTCATCATAAGTCACTGACATGTGCCTGCACGATTAAAATTCTTACACTAATTTTCATCTTGACATACTCACTGACGAAAGTTAGAGAAAATTACAAAAAAGTATCAGAAAAATGTACCACTAAAAAAAATTATAAAATAATTGAAAAAAAAATCTTTCCCTACAATGTATTACTGGTCATGTATAAAAAAAATCAAAAAATCACAAAAAAAATTTTTTGCCCGAAAATCACATATGTCTCATAATATTTTTTGCTTCTTTTGACATCAAAAATACATTGGTAAAGTCTATCGGTATACTCATTCCCATCCTGTATAGCACTTAGATAATTATTTTGACATTCCAGGCCAGACTCATACAGAATCACTGCCAAGGGTCTGTACGACAATTACTCAAGTTTCAAACAGTTTTCAACCTGTTTTAAGTATAAACGATTGATGTTTTTCAAAACTAGTTACCGTAACGTTGCTTAGGGGGGCAGTAAACTCTACTTACTCGTATAATAAGAACTTTTGAAATTTGTACTCCTATCAATACCAACAAGATATTAATCAATCGTCTGGCAGACGTAACTAAAGACGTCGACTTCCTCACTCAACGCATCAGTATTGAGATACGAGGAAATGCCGCCAGCATCCTCGGTACAATGCCTCAAGGGCCAATATTAGATATAGGTTTATAGGTTAGTTAGATTATGAGTAGTTTAGATTTAATTTTTGTATATGTATAAATTGTACAATTTTTAAAATATAGACCGATAAAAAAATAACTAAAACAAAATAAAAGAAACTTACAGTCTGCAACATACCCCTGAATAAAGCCTATGTCAGTTCCATTGCACATCGCTACTCTGGGAAACAGCGTCAAACATACTGACATTAACAAAACTGAGAACCTCTTCATTATTTTTTTTCTCTTCTAGGTATTCTAGTTTTGATAAAGTTGATTATGATTAATCCACTCTCAAGTGCAATTTTTTTGCAAACTCTTTTACGATATTTTTATAGTTTCATTTAAGTAAATATGAAAGAACATAACACTGTGAAGAGCGGTACACGTAGTAATTTCTTGCTTTTTTTCCTTTCATTTCTAATATTCAAAAGTAAAATTTACGGCATCATCTTGATAAATATTCAGCGAAAAATAAATGCTTATTATTTGCATCTAATTAGCAAACTTTTGATGTGAAAATGTTGATTTTCCAGCCTTATTTAAATTTCTTGGATGACGCAGAGTGAAGAGTTTATTTATGCCTAGAATTTTCGGGGCACGGCTGTGTGTGACCCCGCCAAGGAAAGTCACAAATCTTCATAACACGTGATTTTGTGGGTTTTAGATGAACACAATTTGTGAATCATTCAAATAGTGGCATTTTTGAACTTTTCACAGATACACAAACTTTTCACAAACAACGTGTAGATGGGTGAATCAACTTTTTTCTGTCTGTTATTGCCATGGTTACGGTCGCCTGAGTCACGCTGGTTTTATTTAAAATTGTGCTACTTAAACTATGAAAATATGCTTGTAGTCCATTTTTATAGGTGGGCCACCATTAAGGAAAGAGCTTATTAACATCAGAAAAATGCACGTTTGCATAGTTTAAGTAGCATAATTCTGCATAAAACCAGCATGACTCAGGCGACCGCAACCATGACAATAACAGACAGAAAAAAGTTGATTTACCCAGATACACCACGCACATCAGAACTTGAATTTGAATGGGGCAAATTTATTTATATAAACATTTCCCCCATTCGATTTCACACATTTTTATGCCTACACCTTAAAAACCTAATCAGACCTTGGTTTTATATATCTGACAAACGGAGAGATGAGCTTGATTGCCTGATAGGTATGTCACACTACAGCAATTAAAAGATTTCTTGTAAAATCGAAAATATGGTTCATCTTCACTAAGGAGGAGTCATAGGCTGCGGCTCCATTGAGGCGGAGAGGAGCGAATATGTGCGAAATTGACCAATTACATTCTTCGAATTCAAAATTCGAAACACTGTGATGCGGTCTCATTGGCCAATTTTGCACATCTCCGCTCCTCTCCGCCTCAATGGAGCCGCAGCCTCAAGCAGACATAACTTGTGTCCATCCCGTTCATACTCGCCTATTGGTGCAGGCGAGAGGGATAAAAAGAAAGCAGGTAAGTCAGCGTTAAACTCACGGCGCTGTACAAGCCGCAAAATTACCGACTGAAGTTTTAATGTTATCTCCGTCATACTTCTTAGCGACAGTTAAAGTGTGAAAAAGATACCCCAACCACCTTATTCATAAACGTCACCTAACTTAGTAAGACGCTTAGTACTCTGTGTCCCTTTCAGTCTTATCAATATGTCTATAAGACCAACAGGGGCAAACAATAATTAATGGCTTGCTACGTCAGGAGACGTTGTTCATTCACCAGATTGTTTTGCTGCAACTACGTACAGCTCTTAGTAAGCACAAAATCCTTACCATGGCATTGAGTTGGCGTCGTAAGATTAACTTTATGGCTGTGATTAGATTATACCTTAAGTTGTAGGGATGGATCTATCTATACTAAAGAATAAGATAGGTCCCTACCTATCTTGACCCTAAAAAGGGGTTGCAAGTCAGAGATTGAGCTATAATAGGCCCAGCCAGACATCTGTCATATCAATCACTACACTGTTATCAAGACAGGCGGTGACTTGCCACCGACTGTGTGGGTCACTGTAAATGCGCTCACAAGATTAGAGAAAGTCAGAGGTGCAGGCAGCTCAAAGGTGTAGAGAGATAAACACCGCTCTCTGCGCAGTGGCTTATGATAGTCACTGCACCAACTTGCGACTCTCATGACATTTACAGTTCCACCCCTGTAGTCATACCATGAGTTATCAAGTATCGGCTATCGCACTTTTTTATTGCAGCGAGTGCGATAACCTGCTTTACGTATCGAGTAAAACCTAACGTAACCGATACTTGCGAACTCATGGTACGGCTACTGGAGCATATAGTTCTAATGACTCCTCTCTGGGTGACCAATGAAGATAGACCAGACCTGAGAGTCCTGTGAACCCCCTCGGATTCCACTCATGCCGGAGACGGAGACCGACCAACTGACCCTCAGGAGCACTCGGTAGTGCCATTACTTTTTTTTTATAATGGCACAACGAAGTAGCTCCATTCCACCTAATCGTAAATGAAAAGTGGAGCCCAAAGCGCGGCGGCAACGAACAGGAGACCAGCAGTAACCTGTCAGTTGCCACTGCCTTGCTGGCCCGCTAGATGCTTCTTCACGCTTCGTTTAAGGGGTCCCAACTTATACGTATGAGAAAACACATGTGTCGGTAAAGAATTCTAATTTTACTGCTCAACTGCTGGCTACTAATGAATATTGTTGTTTCCGTGACACTTTTTTAACTTTTTATGTTCTGGTTGTTTACCCCAAAATCGAGTTACTATCCGGCCCATATTTTAATATCCGGCTGGATACGGGACAGAGTTGGCCAAAAAGTGATGTGATTAGTTCTGTAAATTATATTTGTATGTGTACTTCGTAATCTAGATTACAAAGTTCACATACAAAAATAATCGGAAGGAGTAATAAGATTTTTGCGCAACTCTGATACGGGATAGTAACTGCCGAATATTAAAATATGGGCCGGATATGTCGGATACTGGATAGTTATCGAATATCCGTTGCATCTCTTGTAAAGACAGGGACAGGGTGGATAAATAAAACAGCAGGGGAACTAAAATAGATCATTTTATATCTTGTGTAAAACTTGAGGTTAGGTGATCAACTTACTAAGAAAAGTTCAGTGGGAAGCAATATACATGAAAATAAATCGTTAGGTACTAATAATTAGCGTTTGGCAATGACAGATCTCCCAGCCACTTGCAGCGTTTGACAAGTAAGCATTGCATACATTGTAGTAAACGCGTTAAATTGATCCTTCGAAGGAAATGAAAGAAGAAAATTTATTGTACGGTTAATTTTAATAATTGTTAATTTTTTAATTAAATTTCTTGGTTGTCTCCGTACTGAAAGCTGCTCAGCGTGGCCGTCTCCCTAGTACCTTGTTCACTTTTGCTAATGTCTAATGTTATTTGAATGTGAGTGTGAATTGATATAATTATATCTTTCTTGCGTTCTTAATTATACTTACTTGTTGCAGTGTGTGAAAAAGGTTAAGGATTGACATAATTTCAAAATTTTGGAATGAATGCATCGATACCCCTCTTTCTTAAGCCTCTCTTACCTAAAGCATACGGCCATTTATTAGTAGTTGCCAAATAGTAAATGCCTGGCTTACTTCTGTCCGTATACAAATCTAAAGTATTCGTTACTAACGGCTTTTTATCGTAACAGTCACCGAATTTGGCCTGCGTCACGGAATCACAACGCACGGCAATGAAGCGGCCTGGGTACAGCAAAGCTGAAATCCACACGAAATATGATCTCATGTGACTGCACATAATAAGGCATGGAATAAAAGATATATCTCCTTGTTGCCACTCCCCTCCGTTTACATAGAAGGAAACAGTTCCAACAGGAGTACCAATCCCAAAAGCTTCACTATTTGTGATGATTGCAATGACGAAATCAGCGTCAGATGGGTCTAATCTTTGATCTGGTCCAAGGAACCTAAAGCATGGACCTCCAGCGTCCAGGGCCAAAAGAGTGGAGACATTCTGACCAGTTATTCTTCTGTAGTTCTTGGCTATGAAGCTTATGGTTTGCCCGCCTAGGCTGATACCACATATAGTTAGGGTTTTCGGATTAAGACCATGCGTGGTGAGAACTGCTAGCATTTCGGCAACGTGTTTGCCAACAGGTCGCATTAGGCGTGAGGCTCTGAAATTAGAAATTTATATGAAAACAATACAGAAGGAAATATTAAAAACCTTTATGGATACGTTACATACTTCAAAAAAGGAGGAGGTTTTCAAATCGACTGTTTGGGTATAAAGCCGGGATGGCCCCGAGTGTCCCCACTAAAATAGGGGCCTAATATTACGGCAAAGAAACATTGACCTCGCAGTTGCGGCCAGACGTACCAGGCTTGCAGCAATGTTGAATTGTTAAAGTTCATAGTTGTTTTGCGTCACATTTTTTTTAAATTATATTCCGCCTGATTCCTATTTCACGATGGTGACACGGTCTATGATTTCAGTATATTTGACAACTGTCACACCACATACTTGTGTGTGTCCATAAATTAAATAATTCCTTTATGGTCTGTCACCATGGTTAAATGGCGTTTTCTGTTAGCGTAAGGATCTCCGCTGGCTAAGCGCGGAAGCCCGCCGCGTGCGCACGCTCCTACGCAAACGCATGCGCCCGCGCTAGTCAAGGTGCGTGCAGACCAAACGAGCATTCGCTATTCTATCCCCCACTCTACGAAATCAACGAATCACGTTTTGCGTTACGATCGAATTTTGTAGAATAGGGGGTTAGAATAGTGAATGCTCGTTTGGTCTGAATGCACCTTTAGACGAGCGCACAATCCGTGTCAACTAGCGTAGGCCCTTATACTCGTACCTTGTAAAAGTTGTCGTCGTGAAAAACATTATATCCAACAGGAGCACATTATAACCCTTCTGTTTGTATATAAGGCCCAATAGCCTGCCGACGCCCCAAGTTGATGAATCGAAGTAGCCTCCAACGTAAAGAAAAGTCTTGTTGTTAATGTTAAAATCAGGATGATTGATTATTTCTTTAGTGCGATAGTAGTTGTACATGGGCCACTTGGCACTGAAGAAGGTTCCGTGGCTCATAACTGATAGATAGAGGTTCTTTAGACTTTCTGGTTTTATCCTAGAAGGTAGCCAGGAGCCTGGGCCTGTAAAAAATCATTTCTTTATGGTCGATATTCTTCATCACCAGCTTATCACTGCTAGACATTACACATCATCAGATTCATCAGCTTGTCTCAGTTCACTGCTGGAGCATTAGGAGATAAATGCCCATAATTGTCATACAGGCCTCTCTCAATTCCTAGAAAATGCTAAAGCAGTGATGATTAAGATGATAGTCTGTATGAAACTTTCCACTCGATTTCGTAATGTTCACAAATTTTTGAACAAAATACATTTTCATCTTAACTGAACGGAGTTTGTTAAAACAGCTATATGAATAATTGAAAGATCATATAAAGCGCAACAATATAAATATTCAGACTAAATAATATATTCATTCAAATCATAACGAACGAAAGGTTTGATGTTATAAAACGTAAAATATACTCACAATCTGAAAATAGTCCTTGGATCAATCCTTCGTCAGTTGTATTGGATTCTACTGCTCTTGAAATATATGTTACCATTGTCAAATATCCAACTATCAATATAACTATCAGTTTCTTCATTTTCTCTTTTACCTACTATTTTAACTGTTTTAAAGTGTACACTACGTTTATGACAAAAAATATTTTTACTAGATTAATAAGTATTCGAAAGGACACAGTTTTTTACATTGTGTTTTTTACATAATTCACTATTAAACATATGCACAAGAACACATCGCTATTATGAACAGATCGAAAAATGAATCTTTGTTTTCTTACATTCGTAATTTACTAGGAAAGTAAAATTTTAAGTTTATATTATTTTCTTATTCTTATGTCTAACGAAAACTTGTTGAACAAGATGTATTTGCATTTCTAATCTAATGATTTTTAAATATGTTGAATGTTCTATTGTAAATATTCAGTATTGTTCCGCTATACTACCTATTGAAAGCAAGGACAAAAATGCCCAAAAATTCCAAAACATTTTTCTGCCGGTACAAATGACACATTTGTAAGTGATTTAATAGCTTTTATTTTTGGATATTCAAATAGTATTCGAATATATTACATACATGTTTAAAAGAAACATTCACACTTACACTTTGACGATTCTTAACAAAAAAACTTCAGCATTTAATGGTTCACTCGGTTCACTGTTGCACAATGCTGTTTTCAGGAATTCCTAAATTGAAGTTCAGGTTTTTTTTGTTTTTCAATCCTTTCGTTCCGAGACCATATGGGTATCTATTTGATGTTTCCAGATAATAAATACCTGGTGCGTTTCTATCGATTGCTAAATCCATTGTATTTGTTTTTAAATCCGTTTTGTTAAAGCAGTCTCCATATTTCGCTTGCTGTACAGAGTCACAGTGTACTGCTATGAATATTCCAGAATTCTTTAGAGCTGCTATCCAAAGGAAATATGCTCTTAAATGACTACACAGGACATCGCAGGGTAACCAAGAAATTTCACCCGGCTGCCACTCTCCGCCATTGACGTAAAATGAAGCATGTCCAACAGGGTCTTCCATTCCAAAACCTTCGCTGTTAGTGATGATAGCAAGGACAAAGTCAGCGTCAGACGGATCTAGTCTTTGGTCTGGTCCTAAATTTTTAAAACACGGACCACTGGCGTCCATTCCAATGAGCATAGAAACATTTTGTCCGGTTATCTTTCGGTAGTTTTTGGCTACAAAACTCATAGTTTGCGCTCCAAGGCTGAGTCCAGCGATTTCTAAAGTTTTCGGGTCGAGTCCTAATGTGGTTAGTGTTGCTAGCATTTCGGCTCCATGCTTGCCGACTTCGCGTATCAGGCGTGTTGAACTGGAAACAGATGTTGGATAGTGTTATTTATTAATACCTTAACTTTAAAACTAATACATAACAGTAGAATTTTAATGAAAATAATATGTATGGCTTTGGGACTTTAAGGTCTTTATATGCCTGAAACAGGGTGTGCCACTATAAACAGCTCGCCCTTCTTTTTGGTCAATTAAAGTCCCCAAAAAGTAAAAAAATACCCCTTATTTATAAACGTCTCCTAGCTTAGCAAACCGCTAAGTATTGTAGGTTGCTAAGTAGTGTAGGTCCCTTTCGGCTTCATAGTCATTTTGATGAAACCGAAAGCTTACTAAGTTGAGGACATTTGTGACGGTTTGTGTGGTTGTTAACGGTTAGAATCTGATAATATTACAATTTATGTTGTTTCTCTTGCCACTGAAAACATGCCGTTGACTCGTCATTATGTAATCTTATAAGACCAAATGCAGAATAGCGAAAAAAATATTAACGTTTCATTCATTTTGGTCGTGTGATCTTAACGTTTTGTAACATATCAAAGTTTCAAAGAACTATAAACTGCTCACTGTTTCTAAGATATTCCATACTTGCTCATGAGTGTACTTACCCAGCTCTTCCCGCGAGTGTCGTAAAAGTCGACTATGGGTGACTGACCTTTCTTTGATAGAAGGTTGATGATGGGCAGCAGCGTTAGCATAGTGGACACATTACTGCCATTGCCAATCCGCTTGCCCAGTGTGAAGATGATGGGCATTTAGATACGCATAGTTAATAGGAGAGGCGTAGGCCTATGGACGTATGTCCAGCAGGTCTGAGGTAGGCTGATAAAGTTGTACTTACTCAACAAAACGTGTAGTCGTAAAATACGCTGCGTCCAAAAGTAAAACGTTGTACCCCAGCTGCTTGTAAATGTTTCCTAGCTTCAGACCAAGTCCCCAAGCGGTGGAATCCCAATATCCTCCGATAAACAGAAAGGTTTTCTTCTTGATATCAAAGTCTGGGTGTCTGGCTATTTCACCCACTCTGTAGTAATCGTACATGGACCAGTTGCCAGTGAGTACAGCGTTATCACCGGCAAGCACCATGTAAAGGTTTTTTAGGATCTCTGGCTTAATTTTCGTTGGCTTTATTGAGTTATGACCTGAGGCACAGGAATTTTAGAAATAGTATTAAAACAAGGAAGAGAAACATTTTTTGTATAATCGGGAACAAAGCTGGAAATGCTGGCTAGAAAATACCAACTTTAGGAACAACATGTCTAAGGTTCATCGCAGATAGTAAGGGCGATGAGTAAAACTATTATAAGTAGGTAAAATTATTAGGATTACGTAGGGTAAAATCTTTTTCCTTGTTATTTTCACGGAAATGTCACAATTAATCTTCTGGTCTCAATTTGCTTTTTAGTGGAATATATTCCTTGTGTTGAAATGAGTTTATCTGATGTTGCGTGAAAAGCTTACCGTAAAACGGTCCTACTTTGCTCCTTGGGTGGTAACAATGCTCCAAGCAAAAAAAAAGTTATGTTCCGTTCCAGACGAAAATACTTGTTATCTGGGTAAATTTTAATATTTTAGTCGGATAATACGAGATTTCACCTAGCAATTTCGGTATGATTAACTATCAAAAGTTTAAACCTCTTGTCAGTAGCTGTCAAAACTGCAACAAGCGTGGATGCAACTGATTTTGTTAATGCTAAAAATCTGTTCCCATATCAAACATCTCTGGATGAAAGGGTTTAGCAGCCTTACCGAACAAGAGGTGCCTTTCCCCACGGATGAGGTCAATATTTTAGGTGGTGTAATAGCAGGACCTAAGAATACTCCATGCTTAATATCAGCTCTAGATCTTCTTTTGTTTCAGAGTTATTCAAGATAATGTAAAATATACAGGGTGTCGTTGAAAGTGGCATATTTCGAGAACTGTTCAAGTTAGATCAACCAAACAAAATTGTGTTTGATAACAATAAAATAAACTACAAAATGCATAGTTTTAACCTGCATCTTGTCCTTATTTTTCATAATAAAAAAAGAGTTCTTGTTTTTTTTTCCATATTTTTTTTTATTTCACGCGGAGGTACACCTACAAAAAAAATATGCATACATAGCCACTAATGTCCACTGTATACATAAATAAAAATATTTCCGTAAATCATCGTGCGTCATGCCAAAAAAAAAAAAAAAAATTTCAGAAGTAGTCGTTACTGGCATACAAATAAAGTACCAATGCAGTGTGAACATAAGTTAGTATGTAGGTATACAATCTCTTGACACTTACCGCACAAAATATCATTGACGTAAATTGACTTATTAGTGCATTTGCTATATAAATCAGCCTCTTGTCAATTTTGTATGCATTTTTCTTTCCACATATATTTTTTAACGTTTTTTCACAAGGCTTACACTTAATGTTTTCCATTTTCCAACAGAAAATGCAACAAATCAAATGTCGGAAACAATACTATGTGTCAAATGTTTATCTCTCTTTTATACAGGGTGGTCCAAACCTTGACGTCAAAAAATTTTTTTTTGATTCCTCACGTTATGAGCTATCAGAATATACCCCATGTATGTTAGCCGATTTTTTGTAGTTTTCAATAATTAATTTTTGAAATTTTTTTATGAGAAATTCTGGAATGAAGGAATTTATTAATAAAAATAAAACTATTGGGTTTTTTAACTAGTTTCTTTTTGTAATAAAGCATTTACTGACAAAAAAATTAGCGTCCTCAGTTCGATACAAGTAGGATAAAAAAATACCAAATTCAAAATTTTACGCTAAAAACGCATCAAAATAGCATTAATTTACGTAAATAAAAAATAAAACATATCCCAAGGGATTTTAGTATTCTAAAGACCGCCCTAGACCTTGAGCCTTCGTAAAAGCAAAAAAAAAGTGATACTTAATGATGAGGATTTTTTGGAGTAGTCGGTCAAATAAACTCAAAAAAGCTTAAAATTTTAAAGTGGTAAAAAAATACTTGAATAAGTACACAAATTGAGTTTTCGTGTATTTTCTGTTTTTGTTTATTGATGAGAACAACAAAACAGACGAAATTTTACTTTATTTTTAAATAAAAAATGTAGAAGCTTTTTTTTAAGTTTATTTGACCGACTACTCCGAAAAATCCTCATCATTAAGTATCACTTTTTTTTTGCTTTTAGGAAGGTTTAAGGTCTAGGGCAGTCTTTAGATTACCAAAAATCCTTGGGATATGTTTTATTTTTTTATTTACCTACATTAATGCTATTTTGATGCGTTTTTAGCGTAAAATTTTGAATTTGGTATTTTTTATCCTACTTGTATCAAAGTGAGGACGCTATTTTTTTTGTCAGTAAGTGCTTTATTTGTAGTAATACTTTCACAAAAAGAAAATATTTAAAAAACCCAATAGTTTTTTTTATCAATAAATTTCTTCATTCCAGTATTTCTCTAAAAACTTTTTTCAAAAATTCATAACTCGAAAACTACAAAAAATCGGCTAACATACATGGGGTATATTCTGATAGCCCATGACGTAGAGAACCTAAAAAAATTTTTTTGACGTCAAGGTTTGGACCACCCTGTATAGCAAATGTACTAATAAGTCAATTTACGTCAATGATATTTTGTGCGGTAAGTGTCGAGAGATTGTATACCTACACACTAACTTATGTTAACACTGCACTGGTACTTTATTTGTATGCCAGTAACGACTACTTCTAAAATATTTTTTTTGGCATGACGCACGATGATTTACGGAAATATTTTTATTTATGTATACAGTGGACATTAGTGGCTATGTATGCATATTTTTTTTGTAGGTGTACCTCCGCGTGAAATAAAAAAAAATATGGAAAAAAAAACAAGAACTCTTTTTTTATTATGAAAAATAAGGACAAGATGCAGGTTAAAAATATGCATTGTGTAGTTTATTTTATTGTTATCAAACACAATTTTGTTTGGTTGATCTAACTTAAACAGTTCTCGAAATATGCCACTTTCAACGACACCCTGTATATTTTACATTATCTTGAATAACTCTGAAACAAAAGAAGATCTAGAGCTGATATTAAGCATGGAGTATTCTTAGGTCCTGCTATTACACCACCTAAAATATTGACCTCATCCGTGGGGAAAGGCACCTCTTGTTCGGTAAGGCTGCTAAACCCTTTGGTAAGTGTTTTATTGTTTCATCTAACATATCACTGCCTATCTGGAAACTTAGTATTTAAGTGATTGCTTCGATAGTTTCCAAATTATTATTTGTTTTCACGGACGGTCTTACTATGCACATGGTTTTGGGGATATTTTGCTCCAGGAGCAATGTATACCTTTTAAAGAATTATTTGAGTTAATAATTTTTCTGTTATTGTTTTTATCATGCCCAGAAAGTACGTCAGAAGACTTGACGCACGGCATTGTAAAGCCTACACTGAAGACACGTTAGAAGAATGTCTGCGAGCTATAGAGTCGAAAAAGCTGCAGAATTTAATATTCCAAGAAGGACACTCCACCCATATTTACTAAAGAAGAAGAATTACATTTCTGTGACTGCATTGAAAGAATGAGCCAGTACGGATTTCCACTGTCGAAGTTAGATCATTGTTAAAGTGTATGTTTTAATGTTTTTTTTTTTTTATAAATGGTTTGACTACCTACCAGATCTCTTTAGATTTAATTGTTGCAATTAAAGTAATAGCTTGCGATATGTTTATAAACGTTGATTTATATGAAACTTTATGGGTGATTATAAGAATGATTCAAATTTAAGACTGATGCTAATAGAGCTACAAGACATTCGAATTATATTAAGGGTCGGATAGATGTGGGAAATTTTACAAATTCTGTCAAATTTCCCCATTTCACACACACGCGCACTTCACGCACACTACCTCATTTTACCGAGCGGGGTCATTGACCCTTGGTGATTTTTTTAATGAAAGCGGCCGAGTTTCTAATTTATCACTACCTCTTTTGAAAAATTACACTTGTCAAAGTACTAGATGGTAAAAAAGATAGAAAGGGATAGATTTTATAAGACTAGCCTTGTCTTCTCGAGTCGTCTCAATGCAATGCAAAAGACAGATTAGGAAGAAGATAAAATGAGTGTTTTAAATCGACACGAGCTAGGAATTTTCTTTTCGCACGTGTATCATACGACGTTTTTCAGTACAGATGGCCCTGTGAAGTTTCGACCTGACAAGAAATGAGCCATTACTCGCACTAGTGCGGCAAAAATCTGTACTAAAAATGGATTTTCAGTACAGATCAATCAATTTGTTACAGTCATCATCAGATATATTTGAACGACCACGGCACTCAAAAATATCTGAGCATGCACACGAACGCCATGATAATAGCGGCCTGCTCAGATATTTATGAGCACCCTGGCCGCTCCGCTATATCAGATGGTGACTGTACAGCATCGTATTCTGATTAGGAAATAGTAAGAGAAAAAAAATCCGCGTTAGAACAAAATGGCTTGGTTCGATAGTATGCCTGTTTGACCAACTGGTTGTAAGGCAAGCCATTATTCCACTATAATAAAAAAAAATCTATTTTTCTGATCAGAACACGATACTGTTGAATATAGGCCCTAAGTATTCACTATCACTAGCTTTTCGTAGACATTCAACTTTCCCACTGCTGTGTGCGCCAAACGCACAAGAGTCCACCAACGATTGCAGTGCCAACGACGCACTTTGACACGCAATTTGACATTTACAGAGGTAAATATTCTAAATTTATTATTTTTTTCTTTTTGGAGATTAATGATTGTTTAATTGTTTAATGAGATTAATAAGTGTATAGATGTAATGCACAATCTCTTATTTTCGTATATTGAAGAAAAAACCCAATTCTATCTTCTCCACAATTCGTTTCAGTGCAAATGGTGAAGTAGTTTCCGTGAAAAGCCAAACGAATGGAATTATGCATTACATTTGTATAATTATTAATGTGACTTACCAGCAGTTATCAGGTTTAAGGGAGCTTATTTCACTAAATTAAATTGCATTCATTATAAAAATAAAAATGCACATAGGTAAAACATTAAGGCATTTATTATATATTATTATCTTAAATGGTAATCAGTAGTTTATTTCAAGAATTACAATTACAACTGTAAATTGAAGAATTACAAGAAAAAAGTAGATCTTAAAAAAATATTACATTTACTAATTTAAATATTAGATGTCATATAGATAGGTACTAAATAAATAAATAATATCGAAGTTCACCAACGGTGGAATTTAGAGAGTTGTCCTCAGTTTTGTGGCTGTTGCCTAAACCACTCGGCCACTCCAGTGGTTTAAGCATCAGCCACGAAAGCTGAGGACGTTGGGTTCAAATTCCACCTATGGCGTTGGTAAGCTTCGGTATTTTTTCTGTGGTATATGGCATCAAATATTTAACTTTATATAGGTATTAATCAACTTTTTTCTGTCTGTTATTACCATGGTTACGGTCGCCTGAGTCACGCTGGTTTTATGCAAAATTGTGCCCCTTAAAGTATGCAAAAACACATTTTTCTGGTGTTAATAAGGCCCTTCCTTAATGGGCCACCTACAAACATCCACTACATGCATGCTTGCATAATTTAAGTGGCATAATTTTGAATAAACCCAGCGTGACTCAGGCGACCGTAACCATGGTAATAACAGACAGAAAAAAGTTGATTCACCCAGGTACATCGTAGTGTTACTACCTACTTAAAAAAAATAACTGAAAAAATATTTTACAAAATAATTTGAGTTGTTCCACAAAAATTGTAACCGTTATAATGGCGGGACCAGATCCTGAATTCGATCGATTCATATTGCATTATTTACTAGTACTGAATTAGTACTATTTGGTACCTGTTGTAAAAAAAATTGTACCTCTTCAATTTCAAAGTTATATTCAATTAGTCTGGTCCCGCCATTATAACGTTATAATGGCGGAACCAGGTCCTGAATTCTGTCGATTCATATTGCATTATTTAGTACTGAATTGATACTATTTGGTACCTTTTGTAAAAAAAATAGTACCTCTTCCATTTCAAAGTTATATTTGAAATAGTCTGGTCCCGACATTATAACGTTATAATGGCGGACCCAGGTCCTGAATTTTGTCGGTTTATATTGCATTGTTTAGTACTGAATTGATACTATTTGGTACCTATTGTAAAAAAAAAATTAGTACCTCTTCCATTTCAAAATTATATAACGTTATAATGGCGGGAAATAGTCTGGTTCAAATGGTCTGGCGGAACCACACTATTTCAAATATAATTTTGAAATGGAATAGGTACTATTTTTTTTACAAGAGGTACTAAATAGTACTAATTCAGTACTAAATAATGCAACATGAATCGACAGAATTCAGGACTTGGTTCCGCCATAATAACGTTATAATGGCGGGACCAGACTATTTCAAATATAACTTTAAAAAGAGGTACTTTTTTTACAAAAGGTACCAAATAGTACCAATTCAGTACTAAATAATGCAATATGAATCGACAGAATTCAGGACCTGGTTCCGCCATTATAACGTTATAATGGCGGGACCAGACTGATTGAATATAACTTTAAAATTGAAGAGGTACAAATTATTTTACAACTGGTACCAAATAGTACTAATTCAGTACTAAATAATGCAATATGAATCGATCGAATTCAGGATCTGGTCCCGCCATTATAACGGTTACCAAAAATTACATTTAGTTTCGCACGAGGTATCATTGTTATTAATGTTATTATTATTACACAAGGTACATTTATAAATATTACATTATGTTGTGGAAATAAAGTAATTTTCCATAACTAGCTACGGCGACTTCGCGTGGGCGGAATACTGCTACTAAATATACTATTGTTCATTAATTATGCAGCCCCCGTATTGAATAATTATCTAATCTATCTGATTTTGATAAAAACGTCGAGAGGGTTTCGCAGTAACCATAATAATAGCGGGACCAGATCCTGAATTCGATCAATTCATATTGCATTGTTTTACCTTTTGTGAAAAAATAGTACCTCTTCTATTTCTAAGTTATATTCAAAATTATCTGCCATTTTGAAAAGAGAGTACCTATCTTTGAAATTTCTATTACCTGTCTTTGAAGTATACATATATGGACTCATTGCCTATTTGAAAAGATCCATTTTAAAAATAAATTTCAAGTGCAATTGATGGCAAACGTACTTGTGAATAAAAAAATATAATATAAATATACACAGTTTTTATAGACGAACTTCATTACCATTGACAATTAAAATTATCACGTAGACATTTTATCTACGACGACACTGCCACCAAGTGGATGCCGCAAACTAGGCGGGGACGAGGCAGGCCCAGGCGGAGATGGCAGGACGACCTGGACGCCTTCGCCAACAATTGGCCAGACTTGGCACCGAACCGGGAGCTGTGGAGATCTGAGGGAGAGACATTTGCCCAGCATTGGGACACGTCTACAGGCAAGGAAAAAAATCGATCCTGTTTCTGTTCAGGATCAAAAGCTTGTATAGACCCAAAAAAAAGTTTTCGTCTAGAAAAGCCGCAAATCGAGATTTAAAATCCCCATACAATTTGTATGAATGTTAAAATAGTACATTTCGACACAAGTGCGAAAAACATGAAATTCGAAACGAGTGGCGATGTTTTAAAACACTACCGATAGGGAGTGTTTTGAATCGACACGAGTTACGAATTTCGTTTTTGCACGTGTCTCCTACGACGTTTTTTAGTACAGATGGCCCTCCGAAGTTTTGGACCTGACGTAAAATGACCCACTAAAATACACCATACACCAAAAAATACACCATTGGTATTGGTACTAAAAAATATTTTTTCACGCTTAATTTTTTTATGTTAATCGATTCCATTCGTATCCAGTACCAATAGTTTCTTAGGGGTCAACTTATAGCAATGTATAAAAAAGCCAAAATTTCTGTTTTCATAGTTACATTTACTATGGAAAAAAAGTGAAAGTCTAATTACATCACATGTCACGATAATTATACCTCCTATGCTAAATGACAATAATACTGTGTGGAAACATTAGCTACATTCATTATCTCGATTTGCGGCTTTTCTAGCCATACATTTTTTTTGGTCTCATACAAGCTTTTGACCCTGAACAGAAACAGGATCGATAGGCATCAAAAAAAGTTTGTTAAAAAGGACAATTTTCTCGCAACCTGTATGATTTTTACAAAATCAGTAAACGCCAATTTTCATTAATTTAAAATCGAGGAAAGTCTTATAAGACCATTTTCGCATAGCTACTCTGGATCTGGTATCTGCCCTCACTGACCCAAAAATAATTTCTACCTTGTCTACACCGTGTTTTTATTGATTTCCGTTAAATTAAAGGGAAGCTTATTTAGGTCAAAAATGATCTATTTCTCTAAAAAACTAGTGTCTTAACACTTACTGTTATTGAGTTATTAAAAAAATAAGTTTAATGACTGAACAAGTGTATTGCAACCTTTATTACATCCTAATGTTACTTATTTTGACATGTGCCGTCACAGCAGCCGTCAGTCGCCCGAAATCTTATTTTTAAGGTTCTCTCACACTTACCATTACAATTATTATGTATGAAAAACGAAAAAAAAAAATTTTTTTCGAAATTAACAAAAGCCGATATACCAGGCAACTTCTATAAATGTTCCAAGTAACCTGTCCAATTTAACGGAAATCAATAAAAACACGGTGTATATATTACCTATATATAAAAAAATAATACTTATACATACTTGCAAATGGAAATATTAGGGGTTTATATACGTAGCGGGTACGCATTTGCGGGTTGTAACGCACATAGCTTATTTTCTTTCTTGGTATAAACGACGTCAGTGTTCGTTTATTTCTTTTGTTCCCCACTTGAACAAAGCTGAAAACTTAGGAAAAAAAGTGTTAAAAAATCATAAGAAATTTACTCAAGAAAGACCAACCGACCTAACGAAATAATAGTAAAGGGTCATTCCAGGTGAAATCAACAAATCGAGTGTGCTGCATGGTTTCTGATTTGAATGAAAAAAATTGAGGATATATTATACTTCATGGTGGCAGAGGAGCTGAACCACCACCAGTTTTCTTTTTTATCTTTTAGTTTCCAAGTTTTGCCCTTTCAAAATTCAGAGTGGGGTCAAATTTCTAATTGTGGAAAAACAGACATAACTTTTTTTATATAAAAGGTAACGAAATAATTATTACTTTGTCATTATATTTTCAATTGGGTCTTGAGCCAACCCTGGTGCATACCAAATATAATTTTATTCAAAAAAATAAAGTACTTGCCGTGTTCATCTTGTAAAATAAATATAAATGTGTTAGAGCAACTACTTGTAATAGAAAAATATAAATGAAAATTGAGACTTTCGAAAATGCTCATGTTTGACTATAAATAAATCAATGTGGAAGATAAATTTTTTTTTTTATTTTAATCATAAATTATAGATGATATCTTCTTTAATTAGATTTCGAAAAAAAAATTGGCTGTTTTGCCTATTTTCCGAAATACGAATTTTTAAACTACTCATCTAGTGCATTTTTTCTCTTGTTATATTTATGCAGATTAAAATATAAATATGACCTTAAACTTTTAAATGCCTATGAATTCAATGAGAAAATATTGAATTAAATCCAGGCGATTGAAATTGACTGTAAAAATTTGAATCATGCCCGTTAATTAACCAAAAAAAAAAATTAACCACGTGTTTCTAACTGCATTTAGAAAATATAATGACAAAGTAATAATTATTTCGTTACCTCTTATAGAAAAAAAGTTAGGTCTGATTTTGTACAAGTAGAAATTTGACCCCACTCTTAACTTTGAATGGGCAAAACTTGGAAATTAAAAGATAAAAAAGAAAACTGGCGGTGGTTCAGCACTTCTGCTACCATGAAGTAAGTATATCCTCAATTTTTTTCTTTCAAATCAGAAACCTCTTGTTCCTCGCTATAGTGAGGGGAAAAGTTTTGTGTTACACACGAGTGCAAATGTATTTTACTTCTCGTAAGTTAAAACACTTGCTACGCTCAGGTTTCTATTTTAAAACCACTCGCTTCGCTCGTTGTTCAACTATGTAATCCTTTCGCTTGCTCGTGTTTTTGCACTTTGCACCCTTGTACAACAAATAACTATTTCTTTATAGAAGATTGATGATGAGCAGCAGCAGCACAGCATCGTCACAGTGGACAAATTACTGCGATCGCCAACCCTTTTGCCAGCGTGGTGATTATGGGCATTTACCTCCTAATGTCCAATACGATACGCATAGTTAATAGGATCACCTTGTATATTATTCTATCCATTTATCGGCCTGATTAATATGTACACTATACAAAGTTGCAAATTTCTACTTCTAACGGTCACTCAGTTATGCTGCGGACAGACAGATAGACAGACAGATAGACAGACGGACGTAGCGAAAGTATAAGGGTTCCTTGTTTACTACGGAACCCTAAAATCTCGTGTCGATTTAAAACATTCCTTTCGGTCGTGTTTTCTTTTATCGCCAACCTTTACTTTTTTCACACTTGTATCGTAATGTCATCATTATCATCATATCAGCCGAAAGACGTCCACTGCTGAACATAGGTCTCTCCCAAAGATTGCCACAATGACCGATCCTGCGTTACCCGCATCCAGCGGACCCTGGGGCAAGAAATATTTTTTGTGTTTAGCGGTTAATTCCGAAAACGTTAACTTACAAAAAAAACTCTCTTTTGTAACCCTAATTTTTCTTTTTTGGTGTGACTGATATGTAGGTATACCTGTACCAAATTGCAAATTTGTTATACTAACGGCCTATGAGCTATGCTGCGGACAGACAGACGGACAGACGGAAAGACGGACAGACGGACAGACGGACATGGCGAAACTATAAGGGTTCCTCGTTTACCACGGAACCCTAAAAAGGTTGGAATAAATTTTGGGTCTATATCGGGTGGCATAATATTTTCATTTCAAAAAATTTGTCGCATACCAACTTTACGCCGAAAAATGAATGGCCTAAACATTGTTGCACATATTTTTGTTTTGCCGAAATTGTTGATCCTAACTTGGTTGTTCCTAAATATCGTTTGTCCTAATGATTTTCGTGTCTAATGTATATGTATTGAATAATAATTGTGCATAATTGTGATGATCCTACTATTTAATGTACTAAAACTAACGACCTTTAAAAAAATATTTTCCTTAAACTTAACCCTCCCTTAAACCACCCAACCCTGTTGTCCAAAGAATTTTAGTCATCAGTACGGATACGGACCTAGGAACCGGTCGACGAAGCCCCGCTGCGCGGGACTTCTATTCCTGATCTAAGGGATAAAAGGTACCTAACGAACCTATCCAGGTTAGAGTAGGGGAGGTACAGATTCATTATTTTCTAATACAGGGGGCTTCGCTCTCCCGTCGCCCCTTTTTCGGGTTTACAAGAATGAGGATGGGTAAACAATTGATTAAAAATACTTAAGTATTTTATAGACTACGCCTTTCACTCCGGCCTATCCTAGAAACCTAACAATTCCAAGTCGGTTTTACCCTGGCTTCTTACTTGAACATTACTTTAAACCATTCACCATATTGTTAATATGCTTTTCTCAATGAAATTTCAGACATAACAATTGTAGGCGCAAAGAAAATTGACAGTTGAGCAGTAGGAAAAACAATATTAATCACAATGAACATTATGATTATTAAGCTTTGGGTAATTCAAAGTTCGAGTAATCAATATTAGGATAAATATTAAATATAGTGTAGGTGTTTTAAATCTGTATGCGCAAAATAAAGTAGGCTAAACGAGTATGCCATTTAACACTATGCCAAACATTCTCGGCCAAAAAATTTTAGGACAATCGACGTTATACAACACGACAGGCACCCCTTAATTTTATCTTAAAAATATACTCTTCAGACAAAGTTTCGGTTCTAAGACATTTTTTTGTACACTTGTATGACGATGAACACTGTCACCGGCGTCGAAAGTGTTAAAAGGGATAAATATTAAAAAAAAACTGAAATCGATTTGTCTTATTTTTTAATCAGCAGTTGGAATACGACGTATCAAGTCACTATCTTTCAAATCACACTATTTCCATACAAACTTTCAACTACCTTTTAACCACTTTAGGGTTTAAATTTTATAAAATGGTTTCTTATTTTGTATACATTTACAAATAATTATATAAGTAACCTTCTGTAAAAATGCCATCTTTCTTGCCCTAGTAATTTACACTAAATTTATAATCTACCTTAGTCTCCTTAAACAAAATCTACACCCCTACTTAACCCTCTCAACCATGAAATTTCCCTACTCTCTGATATATTATTGCTTTTTTCGTATTTTACTTAGTAAATCTCCTACAATGTTTTAGGTATCCAATTGTAAATTTGCATTCCCTTGTTATAAAATACTTTTATAGGGATTATTATAGCTTTAAGTTAAACTTCAACCCAATAAAAATTCTAATCCCCTTTTAACCTTTAAGAAATGATTAAATTACATTTCTTGTACCCTTGTAAAATACCTTATTAATACTAAAGTTTCAAGTTTCTAAATTAAAATAAATTTGGATCCCACCTTTGCACTCTTATCTTACCAGAAAAAACAGCTTATACACGAAGTTTGACATTGTCATTCAAATGAACAATAAGTTGAGTCTCTAATTGTTTACATTTACTTTTACCAATGTGTAAAATACGCAATAGAATGTCGAATTTACAAGAATATGTTTGTAATTTACCATTTTTGAAGTTACCTATGTCACATAAACGTGTACGAGTATTTGTTCGTGCTATGATCAAAACATAGTACCTACCGAAAAAAGCAACATTATTATTAGGTACTTTGTTTGTGCAATATGCAACACGGAAGTTACCTCTTACCTACATGTATCCTAGGTACCTAATGTTGGCACGAGGTTAAATAAAACATCAAAATGTATGCAAGGTACCTACATCATTTTTGCGTAAAGGTGCGTTCAAACTAAAAGAGCATTCGCTGTTCTAACCTCCCACTCTACGAAATTCGATCGGTACACAAAACGTGATTGGTTGATTTCGTAGAACGGGCGCTAGAATAGCGAATGCTCTTTTGGTTTAAACGCACCATTACTATTAAGAACAGGAATTCCCTCGGTTCACCAAGGAGCAGTTCATGACAGCCTTCGTTACCCTCCTGCCACTGACGACGACGACTGTGACTGGTCTGGTGACGTGATATGATTAAATCTTGTTATCCACATTGTAATCCACACTCCTTTTAGGGTTCCGTAGCCAAAATGGCAAAAACGGAACCCTTATAGATTCGTCATGTCCGTCTGTCCGTCTGTCCGTCTGTCACAACCAATTTACTCGGAAACTATAAATGCTACAGTAACGAAATTTGGTAAGGATATGTGTTGTATGAACCGCTACAGGAATGTGATACTAAATTGTAAAAAAAACCATTGGGGTGGGGGCCCTCCATACATGTAACTGAGGGATAGAATTTTTTTTTTAGTTGTACATAAGCGTGTGGGGTATTAATAGAAAGGTCTTTGAAAATGATATAAAGGTTTATACATCACATTTTTATTTAAGCAAATCGTTTTCGAGATATCAGGTCTCAAAGTCTGAAAAATGTGTCCCCCCCCCTCTATTTTTTAAACTACGCGATATAAAATTCTGAAAAAAATATATGTTATGCACATTAATTAACTCTATCAACGATTTTTGGATTGATAAAATTATCTCCTATAGTTTTTGAGGTAGATTGATTTAACTGTATTTTTTAATAATAAATTGATAATGGTACGGAACCCTTTGCGCGCGAGTCCGACTCGCACTTGGCCGGTTTTTTTACCTTAGAACAACCTGTATGTTAGCAGCTCCTGAGGTAATAAAAAACCGGCCAAGAGCATGTCGGCCCATGCTAGGGTTCCGTAGTTTTCGGATATCTCTGAAAATATTGACTTTAGAAAAAAACTTTGTTTGAAAATCCCTTATTTTTTTTCAAAGACCTCTTCAACGATATTCCACACTATAGGATTACAGCAAATAAAAAAATCATTCACACTTCACCAGCTTTTTTCTAATGTTTATTTTACCATTTTGTCGGCATAATTAATATGTATATCTTGTACCAAATTGCAGATTTCTAGTACTAACGGCCACTGAGCTATGCTGCGGACAGACAGACGGACAGAGCAAAACTATAAGGGTTCCTAGTGTACTACGGAACCCTAAAAAGGTACAATAGTATGAAACCTCCTTTAAAGAGTAGCTTACATAAATACTCTACATTTATCCGTTCTCTTAATTCCTTAAGGGTTAAGGGACCTACCATCTAACCTGGTCTTTGTCAAAAACATGCTCCATAACTTACACAATCAATCAGAAATATCTGCCAAAAGTGAAACACGTGTCGTTAAGGAGTTCCGTTCTGGTCTTTATCAGCAGTTCCACCTACTCTACTCACATTACAACGCATAAATGAAAATGCTTGATGTGTAAATGATGATACAGTATCCTAAGGTTTGATGACGTCCCCCGTTTCCTAAGGAATCACCCCACCAGAACTGGTATTTGACAATAACTTACACGACCATCTTAATTGCTTAAAATACATACAAAACACCAAAGTGTTCCGAAGTTCCGTTCTAGCCTTCATCGGCAGTTCCACTTCCCTAAGTAAGGAAGTATTACTTCCTTATTGGTTGGGTTGATAAATCTCAAAACGGTTTTATGTTTGCAACAACATCATCATCAACATCATCGTCATCATCAACAACCTATATCAATACACTGCTAGACAAAGGCCTCTCCTATTACTTATGCGTATGGATGCATTAGGAGGTAAATGTAAATCGCCACTTCAATCCCTTTTTCGACTCTTATGACACCCGCGGGAAGAATTAGGGTGGTGACAAATGTATTCTTACTGTCGTCACCACACGGTATTTGTGTACATAAACTATGTATCAGTAAATACTACTTACTTATATATAAAAAATGTAAAGATTACTTACCACCACTTTACCACTCTTTCATCATCATCATCATCATCTCAGCCATAAGACGTCCACTTCTGAACATAGGGCTCCCCTCTGGACCTCCACATGTACCGGTTAGATGCGACCTGCATCCAGCAGGTACCACTCTTTACGTCCTGCTTAATATAGACTCTGAAACAACCAGTAATATGTCAAACGTTTATCTACCAAAAGTAACATCTCAAAAAATGAGAGAAATTGTCTCAGTTCAGTGGATAAAAATCTAAATGGTACACTATAAACGACTAGTATTAAAACTCTAAATGTCATACGAATAAATTTAACTAAGGGATCGGAACCGATGTTTACACTCACCACATTATTGTAAGATTTATTTTATTATATTTAAAGTATAATCAACAAGAAAAAAAAATATAGTAATACGTTATAATTATTTTATTTAAAACCGCAATGACATCTCTGTTTTTTTTGTTGCCTAGCAACCAAGTCGTAATCGTACCTATAGGGCGGCTGGATTTAAAAAATTGCAAATAGGTGAATAGTGGTGCTCGCTTTATATCGTATATAAATATAAGCATTTTTACTAAACTTCTCAAAAATAATATAAACACTACAAGCTCACTTTATTCCACGGATACATATTAATACCATAGGTACAAATATTTCTCCAGTTGACAAACAAAACTAACAAATACGTACACGAAATAAAGCTCGTATCTCAGTTCCGATTCAATACTGACGATACGAGGTTGCTTAGAGGAGTGACAGTTTTGGCTAGCAGATATATACAAAAGTGAAAAATTTATACCCAGCTGTGGCCATAAATTTATGCATATTGTCTAATATTCAAATTGTTATTATACACAAGAATAAAGAAAATACAAATAAATAACTAGGAATGTATTGCAATCTACGAATTGAAACTAGTAGGTATACCTTTTGTGTCCGTATTGATAGAGTCCTGTACCACTCAGCGAATCCTTCAGTATTTAAGTATCAGTAAAGCGTACGTGCCATTTCTAGAAAGAGAATATAATTATAATATATAAATCATTCTAGTTTCAAACCAAAAACCAATAAGTTACGTTTCCGAACTTATTTATATGCAGTTCAGCTTATTTTGTGTGCCGTAGCCGCAGTTTCCATGATACACTTTGTAGTTCGCGAGGATCTGGTTTTTACTGTTATACTGTAAGTATCATCATCAGCCTATGTTAGTTCACTGCTGGACGTAGGCCTCTCCTATTAACTATGCGTATAGACGCATTAGGAGGTAAATACCCATAATCGCCACGCTGGGCAAGCGGATTGGCGATCGCAGTAATGTGTCCACTAGGATGACGCTGCTGCCCATCATCAATTTTGTAGAATGGTCAGTGACACTTCAATCCCTTAGTCGACTCTTACGACACCCGCAGGAGTTGGGGTGGAGACAAATGTATTCTTACTGCCGTCACCACACGACGTACGACTGTAAGTATAACTTATTATAATAAATAAAAAATAATAAAATAATATACATAATATTTTCTTCGGTTACCGCGAGGATTACACATGAAATAAAACTATGAAAACAGTCATCCGCAGACCACGAAACCTGTAAAGTGTTCGAAACGTCGGAAAGAGGTTAAAATTAGTTAATATACGCGAATTTATCCTTTTTCATGTTTTTATTTCAAAAATAATTTACTTTCAATATTGAGTGTACTGAGAAGATGCGGGTAAAATACTCGTACTTTCTTACCAAGAAATCGCGGCCGCAGAAATCGCGGTGGCGATGAGCACAGATTTTATTCCACAAATCAACCATAAAATTAAAGACTCGAATCACTTTGAATATGTATACCTACTAATATAATTACATAACAAACATATTCTATCTTTCTTATTATTATTATTATAACTAAATTGACATCCTATCGTTTTGACTTATAGCCGTCACATGTGTTTTCAAATGACGTATTTTGTTGCCAGAGTACAGAAAATAAACTCCATTACACCAAATCGTATCCGTAAACTTTTTTCATTTTTAATCGTTTTTGCGAATGTAACTTATACGTGTTCGGTAGTATTGAGTTTTATTTTGAATCAGTTGTTATAGTTTTCTTGTGTTCCGTCATAAAAATAACAAAAAACTTAAATAAACGATGGGGTTCGAAAGAATTTCTTCGTTCTGATTTTCCCTACTTATTTAAAGACACTTTGAGTACTGGCATCCCTTGACGTGTATGTATATGATTTTATGTCATTTTCAATGTCAAAAAGAGCTGTCAACGGGAGCGATTTGGCGTGCGTCCGACCTCGAGGAGGCGCTCGCGCCATCTGAGTCAAAAGAGAATTTTGACTCGTGTCGCCATTTGTATGGAGAATATACGTAATTTTAAATTAAGGATTAAATTTCTCCGTTGTCTTCATGAGGAAAAATATGAATATGCCCTGATGCACTAATTCAGTTATCTGGCTTTTAAATTAACATGAATATTTTATTCCCGTAAAAGAAAAATATGCATTGCGTCGTGTTCGAAAAATATGCAATTTTTTCATTTTTCGGTACATTTAGAGCCGATTTCTAGGAAATCCATGTAAATATAAAATATAATATCCATTGGAGCCTCTGCACCGGTTTATTCTGAATAAGCTCATGTAAGAAATGTGTTTGTAGAGTTATATTTACTTAACAAATTGTTTGTTCGAAAATAGGTCTAAAACGACAAAATCGGGAATCCGACCCTTAATAAAAAAAACTGTTAATTTGAGCAAAATTTGTGTTTTTCTGCTATCCCAACTATCATCCTATAGAGTGTTGAGGAATATAGCACGCTATTTAATGCTCCACGCCAGGAATAGCTCCGAATTCAAAGCAATCTTGCCTTGGAGCAAAGTTTCCTACTTCATACAGATTACTTTGCTCCAAAAACAAAGTTTAAAAAAATCTAATGTATCAACTAACCTGGGACAAATTTCACCGCAAAGTGTAGGTAAACAGTACATACATATTTCCCATAAAACCATTGAAAGTACCAGAACTCTATATTTATAAGAGATCAGATGCGATTCGTAAAAGTGGAGCCAATTTTGGAGCAAAGTAGGACCGTTTTACGGTACGGAAAAGGATTATAAAGCCGAGGAACAATACAATAAATTGCTCGCAGTTTGTCTGTAGTAGTACAATACATCAGAGGGCGGGAAAATGAGGATTTCCGGCCAAGTTGTTATATAGGTACGAGGCCGGGAATCCGTTTTCACGCTGAGGCATGTATAGTGCTTTTCTCAAACATACAAAGAAATACAAATAAAAACTGGCCTAGGCCTGAAAAGTGTTATGAAATTCCATTTCCATCCCAGTGAGTTACTGCGCACTAAAAGCAATAATTCTGAGTCTATTTTAAGGAACGTAAAGACAATATTTCATTGAATGTTTGAGAAATAACTATTTGAACACCAATTTTTACAATGTCAGTTTCATACTTACAGTCTGAAAAAAGTTCCAATCCTCCGTCAGATGTTTTGCATTCCACCACGATAACAACAATTGAAATCACCATCAAGTACGTAACCATCGAAATTATCAGAGACATGTCTCTTTGAACTTTATTAGTTTCTGCGTAATGGGTAAGGATAAGGAACTATTTTTCTGTGCTGTATTTTATTTATCTCTGCTTTGAAGCTATTTTGCACAAAGATAACAGTGCAACTAGATTCAATGCGGGTTCATTGTGCTCTTATATTATCTTATATTTTGTATGAGATGGCGCCATGTGTATCTTGGTGCATAGTTGCATACCGATTGCATTGTAGGGGAAGTTGGGGCACCTCGACACTGTTTTTTTGGTCCTAGGCAGGAACGGAGTAAATACCACGAACTATTTTGGCATTTAGATAATATATCTGGATACAAATGTATGTACTTTCAGACATCAATATCCCGACCGGAAGGGGGAATATTTGTGATCCTTTTTTAGGAAAAAATTGAGTCTAATCTAACTGCCCTGTGTACGGGGTACGTTGATATACCCGGGCTACTTAGTTTGGCATATATATTATAAAATGCTACAGCATGTATAATTAAGCCGCTTCTCTGAAATAATCATAGCTGGAATTATATTTATCACCATACCTCGAACAAATCATGCGGATGACGTCAAACCACTCATAGGATGATTTCAAAAAGTATTTTCATAAACAATTACTACTTATCAATTATCAACCTCTTTAATAAAACGATATCGCTACTTGACATGAGCAGAGTAGGTACATAACATCTTTGACTGACATTGTCATTCAGTTGAACAATAAAGTGACTTCGTAATTATTTAGATTTTTCTTTACAATTTTTTCAAAACACGCAAAAGAATGTCGCGTTTACAAGAATATTGTTGTAATTTTCCGTTTTTGGAAATACGTGATAAAAACGTGTATTGCTCGTGCTGTGATCAAAACATAGCACCGAAAATAAGCAACATTAAAGTGCATTTGGAGACAACCAAACACATCAAAAACATAGAACCAAAAAAAACGCAAAGTGAATTTAACATGGACCTCACAAATTTTATGATTGCCGCAAACATACCCTGGGTGCAACTACAAAATAAAAATTTCCGCAGTTTCATTAAACAATGCATTAATGGTGAATATGCAAAAACAGTGACTTTACCGACGGAAGCAAACCTAAGATTACGCTATTTGCCAAAAATGTTTCAGAATGCGTTTACTGCTATACGAAAAGATGTCGGACAATC
>JALPQI010004805.1:0-85458 GCA_025490895.1 Thaumatotibia leucotreta
GTCACCCCCTCTTCAATGCATCACGGTTAAAAATTCATTACCGTGGTGAATTTTAATGTCAACCTATAAAAACTTAAACCGCTATTAAAAAATAGTAGTGATTGGTCCATCAAAGTTTTGATTGGCTATGTTCTATAAACATTTGTCAAAGATGTTGTGCCGAAATATGCGCGGTGTTAAGAAAAGCACTAGGTATGTCCGCTCATCTTGGCACAATTGAACAACGTTTTTGGGGGCATTTTTGAGCTGGCGATGGCGTTAGATGTCCATGTTTTAATGGTATGGTCGCAGTCTTTGACACATATCGTGAAACACGTTCGCCGATATATTTTTACGTTAATACTTATAAATATCAATAATTTAACAAAATAATAATATATGTGAACTTCAGGTTTAAGCTGGTGATAAAACCAATATTGTGTTCTGGAAGTGCGTGATTATGAAATAATTCAAGTTTGCGGGTTTGTTTACCTTTTTTTTTACTTTCAACTGAAAATTTTTATAGTTTTTGGTGATTCTGCCTACAAAGCCGGCCGTTTCGGGTTCGGGGGTTATATATACATACAGTCAAGGGCATTAATATATATGTATACACTTCTCCATACTGATCCCTTACAAATGTATCTATATATTAATGCACTCGACTGTACATACATACATCCAACGTGCCCGGAAATCGAACCAACTACCTAAATTTTTTTTCGAATTTTGAACCAAACATTTTGGTTATTCTTTTAGTTCTAGATACTTACTATGTTTCTTAAGATTTTTTTTATTGTTTTCCATTCTTTTTCAATTACGAAAAAAAAATTTTTCGATGCCTAGAAAAAGCAACATTTTTTTTTAATTTTCAAAATAAAATAAAGTCTTCTTTCAGCGAAATATCGTATCGTATACCTATACCTACTCTAAATGTTGTAGGAACTGTTGATGGACTGTCTCGATAAAAAAGATAGCATACTTTATTTGTATTCTAGTGAGTAATACTGTATTAATAGATTTTTATCCGTTTGGTCCCTTTGGCACCAAGTCGGGGTCTGATGATGGGATCTTGAAGATAGCGGTAGAAGTCCCTTTTGATTTTGTTTATTTTTTGATTTGATTATCCACATTTCAGTCTACTGGTTAGTCTAGTAGTTATAAGATCTATTTCCCCTTAACCTCTTTCATTTGTGAGAGATTGGCATTCGTATAAAAGGACGCATAAAGGTGCATTCAGACCAAACGAGCATTTGCTATTGTATCCCCCCACTCTACGAATTTCGATCGTTACACAAAACGTGATTCGTTGATTCCGTAGAGCGGGGCATAGAATAGCGAATGCTCGTTTTGTCTGAATCCACCTTTAGAAATTATCGTAAATTAAAGGCATAATGGTGGCTAAATATACGCGGTGCTAATGTTTAGTCTCCTGTATCAAGTTTCATATAAACTTGTTACTTAAATAGTTTATTGTTTCTCAGTATGGCTGTAAGGAGTCGTAATAAACTTGTAATAATTATAGTCTCCGTTTTATCAGTAGAAGTGGCGCGCGAATCAAAAAGTTATTGGTGGTTAATTTTCTACGATTACTACTAAAAAAAACTGCAATCGTTAAAATATTCTTTAAATATGTATTGTATGCAATCGCCGTTGTAAAAACGCCTCAAAATGATTATGATTCATGCTTTTTTTATATTTTTTTTTTTTCATTACTGACATGTTATTTTGTAACACTATATTATAAGATATAATTGCCAAAAGAAGTACAAGAATACCTCTGAAGACGTAGAAAGAAGTAAAAGACATTTCTCTCCCTACATACTTAATAATATAACCAAAAATATTGCAAAGTCATGTGTAATACAGCCGTAACATTAATTTCCATTTACAAACGCTCTGGCCACCCTAAAACCGCTCCCTATAAATCTCTAAAAACCATTTCGTGCGCACAATTATTTTATTCAATTACTTATGTTGGTAATACGCACTCCCTTTACACGCGACACGTTTTTAAAAATTATATTTAATCTGTGCGTGCGGGTGCAAATATTTTAAAGATTAAACGGCAATGGAATTGGACATTCAGCCAATCGTGTATCGGCTTAACTGACGAAAATTTGGTAGCGAGTTAAGCTTTTCTGCGGCGTACTGGCCGGTGATAAATTAACGTATGAATGAATGGAATGAATGTGTTGGACGTTCGATAATTGAATGGTTTGCTTGTCTGTGGTAGATACGGAAGCATTGAGTAGCTGGACAATTTTTGCGACGCAAATTTACAAAACACAACATTTACTATTGTCTCGATTCTAGCTTCATGTGCACAATAACGATGCTTGATTTCAAATGACGTTCTTCTAGACACAATTATGACGAGACAAGGGCAGAATATTATTGATCTTGATATTTTAAAAACATTTACCTTGCAGATGTTACAAAAAAATATATTTTATTTAGCTTAACGGAAAATGGGACACGTCTTTTTCCATCTCGATGTTCCCTGGATATTTCAGCTAATAAAAAAAACTAAATCATTTACTTTTTCGAGAAATCCGTAGGTACGTAAGTATACATAATCTCAATTTAGGAGCGGATTCTCATCTACCACCACCATTATAACCTGTGTAATGAAATGAAAAATGTTTATTTGATGCTAAAAATAGAAACAAAAAGAAAACTTAATCTATGTTAAAGCTTAAACTCAATACAAAGCATCAAAATGGATGCCACTCAGCATAGGTATGCCGATAACTAAAGGGCTTTAGTTATGGCGCTGGTTTTCAGGGCAACCAGAAATATTAATTATGAATTAACACTAATATCTGTTGACATAAGTAAATTAGTAAATGAATTACAATTACAGTCAATACACTGCGACTTAACCCTTAAATGCATGACCTTGACAAAAACTTATTCAAATTTGAATTCTAACATGCTGTCAATAGAGTCCAGAATAAATGATGCATATATACATCACTATGCATTTAAGGGTTAATAAAGTGCGCATAGTAAATAAAATATGCCAATGTGTCAATAATTCGTAAATCCAATTTGATGAAAGCATAAACTGTTTCAACGTCGATATAATAAATCGATGCTAGTTCGCAAAAAAAAATCAAAAATAAATCGCTGTATTGTTGAGAAACATACAAACATTGTACATTGTACAACTCTATTAATAGTACATTACTGCAAAAGCCGGGAAGTATGGTCTTGCAGGTCGACTAGAGAGAGGTACGTATACGGCTGAGCGTAGCGTATTTTGTGTGTAAACAGTACGTCATGTTAACATTTTCATTGTAAGTTTAAGAAAAATACTTTTTGACATGTTTTATCTATTGAATTTGATGGGCAGGGTGCTTATAGACAAGATGCCAATCGCTAACGCTTGATCGTCAATCGTAAACGAAAGACAGCCAACTGTCTTTGTCGCACTAATATGAAAGAGTGACAGAGAGGGAAAACTACGATACGCTACTAAGCGTTAGCGATTGGCAACTTGGCTAAGCATCCAGCGTCATGAAGTGGTCATCACACTATTACGATCGCCAACCATTATTAGGCATTTACCCCCTCTTGCGTCCGTACGGCTTTTGTCCAGCTGTGGACTCATGTTTACTTAATAACACAGAAAATTCCGCTGTTTTTGAATACGAACGATCATCAATACGTTAGCAAGCGTCTGTCCGTCTGTCAGTGATCCCCGGAGAATGAACAGACACTCACATACTAATTGGTATTTATAAATATCCGAAACACTTGAGATTATCTTAGTTTCCTGATGACTAAGTCATATATTTGGACATAAAATGTATTCATACAAGACGGATCGTATATACAGTGGTCTCGAAATAAATAAATACTTCAATGCGAACATACAATATACACAAATACACAAATAATGCCCTCGCCGGGATTCGAACCCGGAACGTCCAACTTCGTAGGCAGGGTCACTACCAACTAGGCTACGAAGGCTGACAAATTAATATACGCATACCCCCCTAAATCGGTTTCTTTTGCCTCAAAACACTCTGAAAATAAATTTCAGTTCATTCCTGTGACTGCAACCCGTGCCGACTTTCATGCCATTTTACTATACAATGTATGAAAATGACGTTTTTTTCTATGGCATTAATTTGTACTACTGCCTTATAAACAGTTTTTCATAGAACTAACTCGATGAGAACAGAAAAACAATTCATTATTATCAACTTAGGTACTGTCTGACCAAATTTTTTCATGGTAATTTTGTATGGGAATTTCAGTTGAAAGTCGGCACGGGTTCCTGTTACAGGAATGAGCTGATTTAACTTTCCAGACCGTTTAGGGCTAAAGAAACAAATTTAGTGGGTATGCGTGATTAATTTCTAAAATTCGTATAATATGGGACACCCTCATGTGGAGGTCCAAAGAGGAGGCCTATGTTCAGTAGTGGACGTTTTATGGCTGAAATGATGATGATGAGGCCTAAAGAGCTACTACAGAATAAATAAAAAATCTTAAATGTGGGTATTAGCAAGACAAAAAGAAAGTATGAAGCTCCCAGAATATTCGTAATTGCCGGCAATCTTGTTAATTGCACCTTAATTCAGGATGTTTGGACTCGAGGTAGAGGTGGGAAATGTCGATATTATCGATATCGATATTATACATGGTATAATAACAAAATAGTGGTGTTTTTAAGCTAACAATATAAGTTATAAGCCATTACGTGCCAAACATGATCATTTACATTATTAGTATGACTTAAAACGGAATGTTTACCATGTAAGTGGCCATTATTGAGTACTTGATATTATATTTGCAACGGTTCCGAAACATCGGGTGCTCAATAATTGCAATTTACATGGTAAATATCCTAAGTCCACTATGATGACGCTGCTGCCCATAATCAATCTTGTTGAATGGTCAGTGACACTTCAATCCCTTAGTCGACTCTTACGACACCCGCAAGAGGAGTTGAGGTGGTGACAAATGTATTCTAACAGCCGTCACCACACGGCCAAAGTGGACACATTACTGCGATCGCCAATCCGCTTACCCAGCGTGGCCATTATGGACATTTACCTCCTAATGCATCTATAAGCATAGTTAATAGGAGAGGCCTACGTCCAGCAGTAGACTAACATAGGCTGATGATGATGATAATGATGATGATATCCTAAGTCATACTAATAACGTTAGTTGCAATGAGAATTAATGTTATCACCAAAATGAAGAAATTAGGTTAAGTGTACAGCTCGACTGCAAATTCCCCGCTCTATCGAACAATGTATTTAAAATATTGATATTCAGAAAAAAAAAATACGTTAATTACTAACTAGGCTTTTTTTAACGTTGGGGAAATGCGTTTATGCGGGCCGTCTAGTTCAGGGGAAACCCCGCTATGACGGGACTAACCAATAGTGGACTACCGTCTATAACCACCAACGAAAGCCGGCTCCGCCTCTTGGTGGAGCGCCGCGGGATTGCTATCAGCATTCGACCGCACACATAATAAATAATAAATAAATATCTTGGGACACCTTACACAAATCGACCTAGTCCCACGGTAAGCTCAATTTTATTAAGGCTTGTGTTGTGGGTACCAGGCGACGATATAATATATATTAGATAGATACATATAGATACTTAAATACATAGACAGCCATGACCAAGGAACAAATATTTGTGATAAATAAATACACAAATGATGCCCTCGCCGGGATTCGAACCCGGAACCTCCAGCTTCGTATGCAGAGTCACTACCAACTAGGCTATGAAGGCTGACGAAACACATTAAGCGCTAAGCCTGTAACATTACGATAAAATCGATATCTTATTCTATCGACATCACCACCCCACTAGTTAGCGGCCATGTTTATCCAACAATTACACGCGCAATTAGCGAGGATCGCATCATTATCGGCTCAGACGTCCGATTGAGATATTTTAATCGATTCCAGGGTTCCTTGTAGTTGTAGGTTTGTTTTGGATTAGGGCATGCAAACCGGTTTTTATTTGTATAAGAATAGCCGGTTATTAACCGGTTTTTCCATACTCTCCAAAACCGGTTTTATATTCCCTATTTTGGATAGTAGAACTAGAAATAGAACATATTAACTCTTTTAAGCAAATGAGCTGTAAAATAGTTATTTATGTGGCTGGCGCATAATAAGATCACACGAGTGTTTAATGCCTAATTATGTACAGTCACATACATAACTTTATCTACCTCCATATCATAAATTTAGAATGCCAATTTACCTTTAATTACATTGATATCCACTAAGTAAAATACCTCTAAATATAACTATTCAAATCAGTTGAAATCACTCAATATGTGTAAAAATATACTACAATTAAATTTAATATTGAAAAAAAAAACAAAAAGAAGTTGACTTTATAACATTAATGTATAGACACCGATACTTTAATTATAACATTATGATGCATAGTACTTTAATGTTAACATTATGGTACAGGCACAGCCACCGGTTTCTTATAGGTTATTAAATAAATAAATATCTTGGGACGTCTTACACAAATCGACCTAGTCCCACGGTAAGCTCAATTAAGGCTTGTGATGTGGGTACCAGGCGACGAGAAGTATATATAATAGATAGATACATATAGATACTTAACACTTTCGCTACGGCAATTAGTTAACAACGCAATTAAGCATACATCCATCGGGTCGAATAGATCAGATGCCGTAGTAAAGGTACAGCCATGACCAAATTGACCAAGGAACAAATATTTGTGATACATAAATACACAAATAATGCCCTCGCCGAGATTCGAATCCGGAACCTCCAGCTTCATAGGCAGGAGGTAGTGACCCTGCTACCGAGGCTACGGAGCCGGAATTAGGCTACGGAGGTTGACAAATTTTCATGTTCAATTGTACGGAACCTTCACAGTAAACCTTTTTTCAATTCATTCTCATTTCATATGTCGGCACCTTTGAGAAACGATTGCGTTACATTTTATAAAGATTCGATTGAATATTTCAATTAAATTGCAACGGAAACATGTTACTGACTGCGCGTGGAGATATTTCAATGAGTTTTATTCATTTACGCAATGATACGGTAAACATTTTAAGATAAAAATGCTCTAGCGGTTTGTCAGTGGAGTTAATAAAAAAAAATTGTATTACATATATGAATAAATATCTAGGGTACATCTTAGACAAATCAACTTAGTCCCACCGTAAACTCAATTAGAGCTTGTGATGCGAGTAATTTACCCCTATTGTATTTAAATATTGGAAATAATGAAACCAATAATTTAAATATTGTGTTTTTTGGCATATCCATTTTCAGAATTTACACAGAATTAAAAGAACTTTTGACAGTGGTATATTTTTTTAAAACATTGTTTAATTCCCTTCAAGGAAATGTATCTTTCTACCGACTTCAAAAAGGGGGAGGTCCTCAATTTGACTGTATGATTTCTTTGTGTGTTACCTCAAAAGTTTCGATTGGATGAACCGATTTTGATGATTATTTTTTTATTTGAAAGCTGTTGCTCGCCGATTGGTCCCATTTTAATTTATTTTAATATGATTTGGTCCAGTTTTGACAATGGCATCCATGAGAAAACTGTATAAGTCATCAATTTGCATTAAGACACGACAAATGGACGAATTACTCAATATCAGGCCAACCGATTTCGATAGTCCTTTATTTAACCGACTTCAAAACAAACTGTGATGATGGAAGCGTGGAAAAATTGGGGGAAGTTGTTTTTTTTATTATTTCCTTTATTTCTCAATTCTCTTAAGTTAGGTGTTTTATAAAAATGTATATAAAAGTAAAATGCAATAAACCATGCAAAACACATAAACAGATTATAAAAAACCTAACCTAGGGTGCCGCCGGCAACGGAGCGGGCCCAAGCTGCCGGTGGTTAAGGCCGCAGAGAGAGGAACCGACGGACTATCCGCGCCGTGTCCAGGATTACCGCCTCCTGCATCTGACCCTTGATCCAGCCATCTAGCGAGAGACTTTTAAGATGTTGGTCGAGACTCTTCGCTATTAAACCGTTCGCTGTAACGACTATCGGGACTATGATCGTCGAGTCAACATCCCACATGGCGGTTATCTCGTGGGCCAAGTTATTGTTATTATTATTGAACTCCAAAAAAACCGAACAAGAATTTTCGGACTATGCTCGTTGTAACATTCCGTAGTTTTTGCTCCTACACCATAATCGCCTTAGTAATCAATTAGCAATAGTAATTAACAATTATCATACAAATGAAAGTGTACAGCAATAAAACCGGCTGTGAATCAGACGGATATTATGGTAATGAACGGTCTCATAAAACGGTTTCATTTACTCCCACGGTTACGTGATCCTATTTATGTGAAAATAAAACGAAAATCGTGATGAAATTGATGTCACCCTGTAGCAAAAAATTGAATTATAAGTTATTGAATTATTTAAATATTAGATGTCATATGAAGAGTCCACGGAAAGAACATGTCTAGTCAATTCAAATTACAGAAGGAAAAACCACCTTACTTTTAACAGAATAAGGTGTGAATTTGCCCTGATTTTTTTAAGCACTGGACATGTTTTTTCCGTGGACCCTTCATATCATCATCATCAGCCTATGTTAGTCCACTGCTGGACGTAGGCCTCTCCTATTAACTGTGTGTATAGACGCATTAGGAATTAAATGCCCATAATCGCCACGCTGGGCAAGCGGATTGGCGATCGCATTAATGTGTCCAATATGATTACGCTGCTGCCCATCATCAATCTTTTATCAAATAATGGTCAGTGACACTACAATCCCTTAGTCGACTCTTGCGACACCCGCAGGAGGAGTTGGGGTGGTGACAAATGTATTCTTACTGCCGTCAGTCCCGTCACCACTCGGCCTATAATTCAATATAAATCTTTGTCTAAGTACTCTGAACGGTGTAACAAAAATCCGTGATCCATTCGTATCGTTTTCTGATGAGAAAAAACGGCAAAGAGCATGTCGGGCCACGCTCAGTGTATGGCTCCGTAGTTATACAGAAATGGCTGGGCCAAATATGTTCGAAATAGTTTTATTTTAAAGTATCCTCTAAGCCAATTATTAATTTTTAGCCGAATATTGATATAGCCGAATGATTTATTTCAGACCCATGGATCAAAGTTAGAGTTAGAGGAATGCAAAAGTTAGAGGGAGGAGGGCACTTTTTTTATTTTCTGTTCTGGAGCTAATATCTCCGACAAAAATTAATTGAAAAATTTATCGGGACCCTTATTCTTTTTAAAAAATCTGTTCAACCCTACACTACACTGAATTTTAGCAAAATAAAAAGATAATCCCTACTTTACGTTTAGGAGAGGTGCCTATTCGATTTTTTTTTATCACTTTGTCGGCATAATTAATACCTATACCAAATTGCAAATCTTTAATACCTACTCGTACAGGACAGACGGACAGATAGACACGGCAAAACTATAAGAGTTCATAGTCAAAGTCAATGTCAAACTATTCTTTATTCAAGTAAGCTTATTAATAAGCATTTTCGAATAGTCTGACATTATCAAGAGAGAGAAAAAAAATCTACTACTGGTTCAAATCCTACACCGTTCCTGAGAAGAACCAGTAAGAAACTCAGGTGGACTTATTTTTTCAAAACAGTATAACAATAGGTACATCTTATTAAAACAACATTCATTAAAGAATTTATTACAAAAAAATATATATATTTTATTGACTTTTTTTTTTTAAAGAGAAATAAATAAAAGATCATAATAATAAACAAAAATAATAATTAAAGTACAAGTTCACAATATTTATTATTAAGCATCTATATCTATAACTACTACTAGAGATGTAAAGGCCTCTAGTTGTCAGAATAAAGAAAAATTAAGATTTAGAGATGTAAAAGGTCTCTAAACGTCATGATTTTAACAATAACATTAAATATCATTATAACGTAACCCTTAAAACGCGAAACATGTTATGAAAAGCGCATAGCATACAGTTCTTAGCTTTATAGAGTCATTTAAGACGATTGTTTACTAACATTACCGCGGAAACAGGAGTGTAGTAGAGTTGCAAAGCGATAGAGGCGATTTCGATTATATTTTCTCAAACATACAGACTCTACGTTCCTCTACTCTACTTGGAAGTATCGCTTTTAGTGCGCAGCAACTCACTGGGATGGAAATGGAATTTCTTCATAACACTTTTCGGGCCTAGGCCTGCAAAGTAACTTTTTTGTAATTTCAACAACATTGTAATTTTTTTTGTATTTCTTTGTATGTTTGAGAAAAGCACTATACATGTCTCGGCGTGAAAACGGATTCCCGGCCTCGTTCGTTACCTATCCGGCCTCACTCGCACGCTCGCTCGGCCGTATATACCAACTTGGCCGGAAACCCTCATTTTCCCGGCCTCTGATGCAATGTACTATTGTATGTATAAGCTTTATAGTACATTAGACAAGAAATACATAATATATTTGAATGAAAATTCGAATCGATATGATCACTGCATTTCTATTTATTTTTAACTAAGGCATGCAAACCAGTTTTTATTTGGATAACAATAACCGGTTTTCCATTTTCTCCAAAATCGGTTTGCACTCCCTATTTTTAACCGTATTCAAAATAGGAGGAGGTTCACAATGCGACAATTTTTTGTTATTTAATTATTTTTACTTTTTTGTATGCATGTTATTCGATATATCCGAGAATCGTGAACCGATTTTTGATGGGAGGATGGGTGTGTCCATACTGTAGGTACGTTAGTCCATTATGTAACATTTATTATAAAGGAGCTTTTTAATTTTTAAGACACTTATTTTTTTAAGAAACCTCTTCAGTACTACCTCACACTATAGGATTACAGCAAATAAAAAAAACCGGCCAAGTGCCAGTCGGACTCGCGCGCAAAGGGTTCCGTACCATTATCAATTTATTATTAAAAAAATACAGTTAAATCAACCTACCTCAAAAACTATAGGAGATAATTTTATCAAACCAAAAATCGTTGATAGAGTTTATTAATGTGTATAACATATATTTTTTTCAGAATTTTATATCGCGTAGTTTAAAAAATAGAGGGGGGGGACACATTTTTCAGACTTTGAGACCTGATATCTCGAAGACGATTTGCTTAAATAAAAATGTGATGGATAAACCTTCATATCATTTGCAAAGACCTTTCTATTAATACCCCACACGCTTATGTACAACTAAAAAAAAAATTATATCCCTCAGTTACATGTATCGAGGGCCCCCACCCCAATGGTTTTTTTTACAATTTAGTATCACATTCCTGTAGCGGTTCATACAACACATATCCTTACAAAATTTCGTTACTGTAGCATTTATAGTTTCCGAGTAAATTGGCTGTGACAGACGGACAGACGGACAGACGGACATGACGAATCTATAAGGGTTCCGTTTTTGTCATTTTGGCTACGGAACCCTAAAAATCATCCCCCCTTCACCAGTTGACAAGGTACCCGTAAAAATAAGGTCCAAAAGTGTATACATATTTTTGCACTTGACTGTACCACTTTGCCGGCATGATTACGTCACATTTCTAGTAATAACGGCCACTGAGCTATGCTGCGGACAGACTGACAGACGGCCACACGGATAGACGGACATGGCGAAACTATAAGGGGTTCCTTGTTTATTATGGAACCCTAAAAAAGCCAATCAAGCTTGAATTACACACAGATACAAACTTATTTGCCGTTACGAACCTGACTGCAATAAAAGCTTTTTAAAGTCACTCTAATTGGGTGTCACTAAAAGTAAAAATGCCCTACAGTGACGTACGAGGGCTGCCTTTTAAGTCGTGTCGTTTGCCAACCTCCCGCGATTAAAAAAAAAATAATCATATGGCATTTTCATCCTTTTGAATTTAGAACTCGAAAACAAAAAAATGTTTTCAAATTGGTCGAATAGTTTTATTACAGCGTCTATTTAAAGGTGACAACGCCACTATTGTACTAGAACATCGCAAGACGGTTACCGCTGACTGGTATACCACTGTTTGTTTGCCGCAAGTCATAACCGAATTTCGTAAAAACAACTCGACGCGTCGTATGATACTGCATCATGATAATGCAAGTTCGCACACCGCCCGCCAAACAAAGATGTTTTTGAGCGCCCAAAATGTGGAAATTTTAGATCACCCACCTTACAGCCCTGACTTAAGCCCTAACGATTTTTTTACGTTCCCCAAAATTAAGCAAAGTCTTCGTGGTCAACGCTTCAGCTCACCTGAAGAAGCTGTTGACGCTTACAAATCGGCCATTTTGACTACCCCCACTTCGGAGTGGAATAAATGTTTTAAAAACTGGTTTGAACGCATGCAAAAGTGTATTAAACATCGCGGAGAATTCTTCGAAAAACAATAAATGGTATAATAATCTATAAAATTGTCTATACTTATTTCAAACGACACAACTTAAAAGGCAACCCTACGAGTCATTTCTGGGCCAATCAACTAATCGATCGACACTATATTGTCCCGTAACGCAGGTGCCAATTTCATCAAGATTGCTAGAAAAAATGCTTATAAATTGTACACGCGTTAGGCTTCACACAAGTTCACATCGATACATTTAGGTTCCAATGGTTTTTCATTGTAAATATGTCATCATCATCATCATCTCAGCCATAAGACGTCCACTGCTGAACATAGCCCCCCCCCCCCTCTGGACCTCCACAATCCACATGTACCGGTTAGATGTGACCTGCATCCAGCGTGTCCCGCCGACCTTCATAAGGTCGTCTGTCCATCTTGTGGGTCCTACGATGCGTTTGCCTAGCCGTGGTCTCCACTCGAGCACTTTTCGACCCCATCGACCATCTGCTCTGCGTGCAATGTGGCCTGCCCATTGCCACTTCAGCTTGCTAATCCGGAGGGCTATGTCAGTAACTTACTTAGTTCGCCTACGGATCTCCTGTATGCTTAGCCAAGTTGCCAAGCGCTAGCGCTTAGTAGCGTATCGCAGTTTTCCCTCTCTGTCACTCTTTCATATTAGAGCGACAAAGACAGTTAGCTGCGATTGACGATTAAGCGCTAGCGATTGGCAACTTGGCTAAGCATCCTGATTTCTGATTCGAACTCCGAGCATTGCCCATAGTAAATATGTGTATAGTATTAATTGATGTAAGTTCATGAAAAGTAACGCAGGAGACAGAAAATATGTCGATCGAAAAGTTGATTGGCCCTTCTACGCATGTTCCAATCTCTATCCAAGTGACCGCTATAAACCGTTTTACTGCTCCCGTACAGATTGTAAACCAAATGGGCTTTATTGGACTTAATTGATATGCTCTAAACATTACAGTTTGTCCACGAACTCTAAGAGAAAGTTTCCAATAAATGAAATTAAGCAAGTAATATTATTTTAATTTAGATAAGGAACTCTCAATGTTTGATGAACGACAAAAACCAGTACTAAAGAAAGAAAGAAAACACCTATTTGTGACCCAACATAATATGCACATTAAATATAAAAGAAACACGAATAGAAAAATAAAAAAAAAAGTACCACTTAATGTAATTAAATGGTCTCCAAGTCACTATATTGCTGGCCTTTAAACACTACTCCGAATCCGAATAAAAAAAAAAACAAATATGGCTGACTTTCCATAGCATTTGACGTCGATGACACGTATCATGAAACACGATTGCAGTTTTTTTTACGTTTATACAAATAAATGTCAATAATTTCAACAAAAAATGTACCTATGTGAACTTCCGGTGGTTTTAAGTTGGCAATAAAGCATAGATCGTGTTCTAAAATGCGTGATTTTGGAATGAGTAATCTTAATATTTAGTTTTTTTTGTTTTGCGTGATTATGGCATAATGCAAGTTTTTAGGTTTGTTTATATTTTTTTTTCTATTGACGAATGTTATACACAGATTTAGTTTAGGACCTAATATTAATCGCAATGTGTCAGTTTCGTAGAATAACTGTCAAAACTGACAAGCGGAACCTATATCGCATTTGAAAGATCATGGGAGCCCCCAGTGGCCTATTTCACCATAATTACAAGTGTGACAATTGTAAAATATCACTGTTACTGACGTCACAGGCATCCGTAGGCTACGGCTACCGCTTACTATCGGACGGTGTATGTGCTTGTTTGCAACCAACGTAAAATTATTACTGATAACGTTTTTAAATCGTTAATAAACTACTTTTTGTTTTCCGAAACTCGTGACAATTGTCGCAAGGTTTAGTACAATTCTCATTCAATCTTGACATGAGGTTCGCCATATGTCGGAATTTCGCTACAATTGTAGTGTTTTTTGTGACAATTGTAATTTTGCTTTGCAAAAAAGTAGTTATTTACTGCTGATTTCTTAAAGTTCCTGCACTAAATTTTATGTTAGTGGCAAACAAACGCACCGATGGTAAGCGGTAACTGTAGCCTATAGACGCCCCGATTGCAGAAACAGTAAATTTACAATTGTAGCACTTGTCAATGTGGTGAAATTGGGGCCAGGTAGAACTACACAAAAACGTCTAAACTAATAAGTCTAATAACTCTTTCTTTGATGAATGATTGGCACTGTAACTTTAATTATTGTAATATACCATCAAGTTAAGCACAGTCCACTCCAACATGTTAAACATACTCGGAATAGTTACACTAAGTGCTAAGTGCCGTGTCGTAAGTGCCGTAAGTGCTGCCACCGCTAATGTGATGAGAGGCACCTGTGCTCGTCCCAATTTGATTTGAGAAGATTTTCCCGCCATTTTAGCATGACTTGTACGGACTACATACAGGGTGTAAGTCTAATACGGGCGAAGCTCTTAACGGGTGTTAGTTTAGGACATAATAAGTACATTAAGATATTTTTTCCTTAAAATTAAAGCAACGAAATTATCACAAAATAATTCGGCGCGCAATGTAGAGCAACACACTTAAGTTAAACGCTCGTTGACGGCTAGTTTCAAAAGCAAATGACATAATTGCGATGTCAATATTAACATAATGTTCGTACCTAATTGCAACTCTGAAAATCTTAAAAAATATTCTGTGGGGTTATAATTCAGTGTAACTTTAAAAAAACACGGAATTTATGATTATACCAATGAATCTCATGCCTGGCTTAATTTATCGCCTGTATTCGATTTACACACGGTAGGTCTACGTATTTAAGTACTGCGATTTATTTTAAAGTGTTATATTTTTTTGTTTCAGAGATCTCCAAGGAAACAACATCTCTATAATATTCCAGAGCGATTTCCAGAATTTGAAGGAACTAAAGACACTGTAAGTTTATTTAACTATTTACATTTCAAATGATCTGATACGTTTACAAGTACGTAAATACTATTAATACTAAAGAAACCTCTTATTTTATTTATTATTTACAACGGATTTTTAAACAGCGGGTGGTCTAATCTAGTACCATCATGACCGCTTAAATCGATCGTTATTGGTCTCATAAACGTCCAATTTAGTATAATTGCATTCGTTCTTTCTCAGGCAATTATCCGAAAACCAAATACACACCATCGAGCGAGATGCATTTCTGGAGCTCACCGCTTTGGAGAGACTGTAAGTACTAATTTTAATACAAAACACCATTACAAAGTTATGTCATTGGGAAATTATTCCAAATTCGAATGTCCGATCATTAAATTCGGCCAATCAGAGCGCGCGATCACAAAGATCCGCGCGAGGTGACCTTGCAGCGTCGTAATGCAATTATTTTTTCAATGTATTTCAATTGCAGGAAATTGAACAATAATCGTCTGGGCCACTTGCCAGAAGGTCTTTTTATGAGATTGAGGCATCTCCAGAGATTGTGAGTAACTACCCCAATTGGGGACTCCAATGGTGTGGTCCTGCTATTCCCCTTTTGGTAATGCGGATTATATTTAACTTTGCTGTGATTTTAAATTTGGAACGAACGAATTCGGTCATACAAAACAAGTTTATTCAAGACACATGTCAAGTCAAGGTACAACATTTTCATTCACAAGCATTTCTTAATACTAAGTTACTTACATTTTAATTAATAAAATGACGTACTCGCAATAGCGTAACGTTCACATAATATATATTATACCGAAATGTAAGTTGTGTAGATATTATCGAAAAAATAATGACTTTTCATCCACAATATCATAAAACCTTTAAAACATATCATTCTAACCGAAATTGCCTTAATAGTAGATACAATAATGTATCTATGGTACAAGTAAAATTAAAATTATTTTTCCATTTGCTACCATAAAACAATAGTCGAAAATATCAAACGAGGATTTAAAGTCACAGCAAAAATCCGCAGTTATCAAAACTCTCGGTAGATGGTGCTTGTCTCACCCGGCGCTTCGCCCCGCCAGATGGCGCTCCCCATCCGCCATTTTGTTTCGTTCGACTAATTTCATCGACACCCTGGCGTTCCATTTTCAGTTGTTCCGTTTTGTGAAGATTTTATACCAATATAAAAAAATAAGGAGTATACTTCCCGGTAGCAATGAAACCTTCGTTGGCGTGAAGGAGACAGGTGCTTTGTTCCACAAAAAAATACAATTTTGGGTCATTTGCAGAAACAGTGTACCTTTTAATGTCACGAAAATAAGTATGTAAATTGAGATTTCTCAGTTTAGTTACTCTCATACTAAAGGTATGAAAAATTCTGTAACAAATTTGAGATTTTTTTATCACTTTCGTTACATTTCGTTTCATACATTTAGTATAGGAGTAACTAAACTGAGTAATCTCAATTTACATACCTATTTTCGTGACATTAGGGACATTTTTTTTGTTTCATAACTGAAAAGTACGCACGATGCCGAGTAAAATGATGTATTACAGTCCATGATCGCAAAAAAAATTAAAAGGTACACTTTTTCTGCAAATGACCTTTTATATGTTACCTAGATAATGTATAGAACTGACAGACGTCAAGTTTGGCTTTTCATTTGATATGGAATATGAGCATATCTAGAAAAAATATGAAGAATTTGCAATTTTGAAAACATTTTCACGAAACGTAACACGAAAATACTTTGAAAACCACCCCACCAATAATTTTCTTCTAACCCTAAGGGTGTAATAAACTGAAAGTACGAAAACAGGTGTTATTTTATTGACGAGATATCTATGGAAATCATATGAATATAATGCTGTAAATAGTAGATACATAACTATAGTCTGTCAAATAAACTTTGGCAGTAACAGTAGGAACAAATCGCTATATGCATGCTCTTTTTTTGAGTCAGTAACATTAAGGTAAGAAAGAACCGGTATGATTCCCTTTGTCTGTGCCTCGAATGACTAAAACCATAGACTCCCTATCATCATCATCATCATCATCAGCCTATGATAGTCCACTGCTGGACGTAGGCCTCTCCTATTAACTATGCGTATAGACGCAATAGGAGGTAAATGCCCATAATCGCCACGCTGGGCAAGCGGATTGGCGATCGCAGTAATGTGTCCACTATGATGACGCTGCTGCCCATCATCAATCTTTTATCAAATAATGGTCAGTGACACTTCAATCCCTTAGTCGACTCTTACGACACCCGCAGGAGGAGTTGGGGTGGTGATAAATGTATTCTTACTGCCGTCACCACACAGCCATGAGACAACCTATACTTCGCATTATTACGAAAAAACCTAATGAGAAATATTGAAAACAGCCATCGAAAATTATTAAAAATTAACGACAAAACTGTTGTAATTTTTCGTTATTTTTTAACTCTATTTAAAAATATGTCCAAATGCAGTCATGATAAAATTTTATTGCATATTTCATTTAGCTTTAATAAAAATGTCAGTGATACATAGCATGTGAGCCATACTATGAAATTATCTGGAATCAAAAGGTGCACAGCACACGAGCATTCTCTCATTCTATCCCCCATTCTACGAATTTCGACGAATCACGTTTTGTGTAACGAACGAATTTTGTAGAGTGGGGGATAGAATGAGCGAATGCTCGTTTGGTCTAAATGCACCTGAATTAAATTAAAATGAATTTTCAAGATATCTCGTTACCATGACATCTGTTTGTACTCCTGGTTGCCCTGTATTTAGGTTGCTTCCCCGTTTGGGTCCCGGTCTAACCCGTGCTAGTCCCGTCAGGCACTAATCGCAAACCCCGGTTCCCGGGAAATCCCGTTTTCCTCAATCCCGGATTTCATAGAGATATCCCTAACCAAACAATACTAAAAATCTTGTAACTCGTAAGAAGTTTTGTTATAAATGGCCTTATGTCGGCTAGGATCCTAGTCCCGGTATTCCATACAAATGGATTTCCGGAATCGGGAATTCGGATCCGGTACCAAAACGACCCTTATGGCGGCTACTCAAAAATACTAGATAAATAAATACTCATGAATAATTTGTCACTGTTTTGAAAACTTAATTGTACTCCGCCATAACACTTTGAGTTTTAGTCATAAAATTATTCATACATTTACTATAAGCAATACAGGCACAATGAAACTAAGATTCATTATACATGGATCTTAGTTTAATTAACCGCCAGTAAGGCTGCGCTTCCACCAGAGATGTGCGAGGATGTGTTTTCATACAAATGACACCTATTAATTACTCAAGCGAGGTGTCTTTTGTATGGAAACACATCCTCGCACTTTTCTCATGGAAACGCAGCCTAAATAAATCTTAAATACATAATTTATGTAAATTATTTAAGAATCTACAAAACAATTCAAAATCTTACGAGCATATTTGTAGCATCTTCCTTATTTTCGAGTAAGAAGTAATCCCAAATTCCTCAAAAATTCCGTAATCCCAATGGAAATCCCGTAAATCCATGTAGAAATCCCGGGAACGAAGCTAGGCAACTGACGCTTTCTGTGTATTAAATCTAAGCTAGAAGGTTACTAATACATACAGGTAAGTTTGTAGATATGTATATTTACAGGGATTTTTGTACATATTGATGTATTTTTACAGGTTTATTAAAATAATGAAAATTATATATGATTATGGAATTTATGGATCTGGGTCATTGTCAGATTTAGATTATCGTATTTTCGGTGGACATACCTAAAGCCTAATATAGTATTCCTGTACTAATTTTGGGATAAAGCAATTGGCTATGTAAAGTTTTCCGAAGGTATGAATATTATTTTTTTCACTGATAGCCGTCGTCTTAAGGTTCAAGAATATGCGGCTCTTTTATTTTTATTTCGTATAAATTGATTTTATGGATGAACAGAGCCTAATGCTTTCGTTCGCAACAAGTGAAATGAAATAGGAAAAAAAAAATCTGTCAATTTCAATGTCACTCGTGTCATTCATTTTTTTTCTATTTCATTGTACTTGTTGCGAACGAAAGCATTGGGCTCTGTTCATCCATAAAACTATCCAAATGTCATCTCTCTCACTTAAAAAAAATTGTTAACAAATTATAGGACAAAAAATTAAAGAGCTGCATTTTCTTGAACCTTAAAACGGTGGCTATCAGGGAAAAAATAATATTCATACCTTCACAAAACTTTACATACCCAATTGACAGTACAACTAGGTTCGCCGTTCTACAGCCCTATGCAATAAAATCGTAACAAAGTTTATACAAGCTTAACTTTTGACCACCGAGTGGACAACTTTTGTTTTTCCGACTGACAATAACCCATCGACGCGGGAACCAACCCCGAAATCGCAAGTTTTTTTTTCATACGTATTGGTTTTGTGACCTTGATATTTTGTATGGGAATGTTTTTTTTCGCGATTAAGAGCGTTGATCTCAATCTAGAAGTTGTTTAGTACTTACGACTTACATATAAGTACAATGTGTGCAAGGATATGTACCTATTGGTAATCCAGATATATGTATACAGTGTGTTACCATGACCCAGGCTTTTACGAAAATGGGTAATAATACGCATTACTGGCAATCGTTTTCAAGTATTAAGAGTTGATCAACAAATATTTAAATTAACTGAACAATTATTTTTATTTCGTTCGAACGATCAATGTAACGCGTGTACTGCTTAGTTGTCAAACGTTGCGAGTGGCTGCGATCTGTCATTGTCAAGTGCCAATTAACGATTTATTTTGAAGTACATTGCTTCTCAATTAACTTTTCTTAGAAAGATAATTACTTTTAAAATTAGGATTTTTAACCAAATAATGCACATGGTTTGGCTAAGAATCTGCATCTCAATCCTCGGTTCAAATAAAAGCCTGCATCATGTTAACACACTGTATATATTTACTTACATGTGAGCCTGTAACCATCATCCAAATGATCTCCCAAATGGGATAAAACTCTCTCCCCTCGCCTCTCCGCCCCTTTTTATACAGGGTTACTTTTTCACCGGTATTTACAATAAATTTTACGATATCATTGATATCGATAAGAGATCACATTTTATCAAATAAAATGAACACATTTTTTTATAGTTATTAATTTATGCTTCCCGCAAACGTAACATATTGGGCGCACTAATTACAAGGCGTCAAAGGTGCGGTATGACGAAGGCGGCGGGGAGGGGTGATCCAACCCACCATGCCGCGACGAGATTTTAAACAACCCTGTATAATAATATGGTGAATTAAAAAAAAAATTCTTACGTATTTATATCTTTTACTCTTTCTAAAGTTGTACAATTAAATGTTTGTTTCTCTTCCTATATAAATGCGTACCTACCGTAAAACGCGCATTAAAAGTCTTAGCTATAATACCCGTACTACACAACGCGTATTAAGTCCTATAAACTAAACCGTCTTTTCTTTAGGAGCCGGAAACGGCAATAAGAAACGCTTACGTGCGCAGGAGCATAGAGATGGGATTAGTCGATGTAAGGCTGCGGCCAATACGGTAGAGTTATAGACGGTGCTCGGGGGAACGAGGGTTTTTGATACTTTTTATGGGGCAGTGAGATTGCAGCACTGTGGCGTAAGATCCAACATTTTTCTATCTATTTTTTGTTTAATTATTCTTAAAACTTTTATTTTATTATTCTTAAACTTTTTAATAAATAAATTTGTTACAAGTTAATTCCCATGAAATGAACAAAGTTCCTGTTTTAGAGCTCAATCTTCACTTCGACGACCGAGAGAAAATATCCACATTTGATGGATTCCACGAAAAAGTCCACCGATATCCCACCAAACACGGTTTTCTCAAAACTCTAGGTTTTATCGAAGTTCTCTTCCGTGACCAAAGGAGTCAAAAATTGTCCAAAAAATACCTATGTCTTAACTGTCTGAGAAGTATTTCCTTCCTTTGTATGATTGTATTGTTATCCCAATATTGGGACCGGCAAGAAACTCAGCGGGACAACTCTTTTCAAAAAAACATTTGTAGTACATCTTAAGATCATAATTCATCATGCATTAAACCGAAAAATACAATTTTCATTCATATGGAAATTTAAAAGAATTTTGAAATAATTGCCAGTATGTACTAAAAACGAGAGTCAACACCGTCAAACACATCAGCCTCACGGTTTATGTCTAGACTGTTCCCTTATCAGATGAACTACAGGATCCCAAGCTGGTGGTAGAGAAAAGCTTCTTTGTACCCTATTAAAGTTTGGATATTTCATTAACTCAATGGCCTCATCTCAAGTCATGTCCAATAGAATGTATAATCAAAAACAAAACAAAAAACTATACAGTTTTGTAATGTCAAACTTAATATTGAAATAATAGTAATAAGATAATTAAAAAAAAATCCTTTTCCCCTCACTAGCTCGTAAAGTGTTCGTTTATCCTTTAATACGAACGTGTAAAAACGCATATTATTCACTTGTGTGGCAAAGTAATGACCATGGTTTTGGAATAACAAAACGTAAAATGCTCATGGAAATTGTTCCATATTAATGATAATTAAATAATTTGTTTGAGAATTTAGTGTAAAATACAAACCTTTATATAATATGATGATTTTAACATATAAATCCTAAAATTCCATAAGTAACAATTGTTTTAGTGAATGATGATAAGATGACTAGATGCAATCACAAAACGCAGAAAATGTCAACGTCAACATTGTCAAAGAATATTATAGGTTATAATCTTTATTTACCGACTCGAACACGCATAAAAATAGTAAACTAAACAACTTTCAGGGTGTTCTGTTATAATTTTGTAAAAATAATGAATGAGAATGATTTAATAATGCATTCGCGTTGGTGTGCAACTACAGGAATGTGTTAAAATCGTGCTGCGTTTACTTTTTCGTGGTAAGTTTACTGCGACAAAATCTAGCATTAAATACATGATGCATTTGGAAAATTATTATCACTAACCCGATGATGATTGTAATGTGAACAAATAATTACCTACCTTTTTTGAGTTTCCTCGCTATAGTGAGGGAAAAAGTTTTGTGTTACACACGGGTGCAAATGTATTTTACTTCTCGTATGTTAAAACACTCGCTGTGCGCTCAGGATTCTATTTTAGAACCACTCGCTTCGCTCGTGGTTCAACTATAGAATCCTTTCGCTTGCTCGTGTTTCAATTTCATACTCGCGGGTAAAATACAACTTTGCACCCTTGTATAACAAATAACTATAGTCGACTATTAATTACGACACACAAGGGAAGAGTTGGAGTAGTGACAAATGTATTATTACTGCCGTCAACACACGGCGGCGTAACTAAAACACTAAAAACTACTAAGTAGTGAAAAAATAGGCCCTAAAAGCATCGATAGTTTTGCCCGCCCTATGGCCCTTAGAAACTTGACCTGGTGACAGCTTGATGCATTGATATATGCCCATGTGAACATGCGCAGGATATGTCAAATGATCCATGAAATGATCTATAATGGGTTAGATAATGTCACCTAAATTTCGGTCAGTGGAAAGTTGGGAGAAGATAATTGATTATTTTGAAGTAATTTATTTTATAATGGAGTAAAACTTATACAGACGAAGAACATAAATAAATAAATATCTTGGGACATCCTACACAAATCGACCTAGTCCCGCGGTAAGCACAATTAAGGCTTGTGATGTAGGTACCAAACTACCAAGCGACGATATACATAACACGTAGATACATATAGATACTTAAATACATACACAGTCATGACCTAGGAAAAAATATTTGTGATAAATAAATACACAAATAATGCCCTCACCGGGATTCGAACCCGGAACCTCCTGCTTCGTAGGCTGGGTCACTACCAACTAGGCTACGGAGGCTGACAAATACAAAAAGATAGTGCTATAGGGTGGTCGTTTTTGAGATCGGTGCCCTATAATGGGTTAAACCTTGAGTTCACATACATTTTTAGATACAATTATTGATATTTATTAGTATTAACGAAGTGCTTCGAGCGCTGGTCGAGCAGTAAAACGCTAGGCTGCTACGCTGTTGTCGTAGGTTCAATTCCAGGCTCGTACCAAAGAGTATTTCGAAAACTTAGCTTAACTTTGTCAGCCTCCGTAGCCTAGTTGGTAGTGATCCTGCCTACGAAGCTGGAGGTTCCGGGTTCGAATCCTGGCGAGGGCATTAATTGTGTATTTATTTATCACAAATATGTGTTCCTTGGTCATGGCTGTCTATCATATTTTACAGACAAACGGGTCTTAATCGCGTAAACTTACGTTTAATTATATCCTGACGTTTCGGGCATGACGTTACACCCGTGGTCGCAGGCAGACTCAAGCAGAGTCGTAAGTTTACGCGATTAAGACCCGTTTGTCTGTAAAATATGAGTGATAATAGTGAAAGTTTAAATCAATATATGGCTGTCTATGTATTTAAGTATCTATATGTATTTATCTATTATATATATCGTCGCTTGGTATCCACATCACAAGCCTTAATTGGGCCTACCGTGGGACTAGGTCGATTTGTGTAAGATGTCCCAAGATATTTATGTACTTATGTATGGAATATCATTTGATAACCTACTTGCATCTCCGAAGAAATTCAAGGATGTATGTGAAGTTCCCAACAAGTATTGGGCCAGCCTTGGGAACCACGCAAAATAGGCACGTTTAATGTCGATTTGTGGAAAATGGCCAGCGGCTTTACCGCGAACTTCGAAATCCGCAAATTTCGAGGATTTGTCTCTTTCACTCTAATGACGCCTTCGTTGCAGTGACAAAGAAAAATCCTCGAAATTTACGAATTTAGATTTTCGCGGTAGTAGGCCTGAATACAATAGTATTAATGTAAAAATAGATCTACAAACGTGTTTCACATGTGTCAAAAACAACAAGTAGGTACGTGATTTGTTTATATTTTAGCGAACGGTATATAACTATTTATTGCGATATTCTTTGACATGGCCGCTTCCTCTCAAGACAAGATGGCGCCTTCAAGCAACGCGTGCGAATGCATAATGGAGCTAGAACAAGGTTTTCAAGATTTTCTTAAGAAATGGAAAATATTTACTAAACTACGTCTAAATATTTTTTACTATTAAAGTAAAGATAAATCTACGAAGGCTGCTCTTGCATCACTAAGCATAAGTGCGATATAGTACATTACGACACAAGTGCGAAAAACATGAAATTCGAAACGAGAGGCGATGTTTTAAAACACGACCGAAGGGAGTATTTTAAATCGACACGAATTACGAATTTCCTTTTTGCACGTGTCGCGTACGACGTTTTTCAGTACATAATTATGGCCCTCCGAAGATTTTGACCTGATGTAAAATGAACCACTTCTCGCATTAGTTGCAGTTTCGACTCAGTATGTAAAAAAAATGCTGTGCACTTGTATTTCTTTTTCACACTAGATTTTAATCCATACATCAAAAATTTTAAACAAAACATCATATCATATAAAAATCACAACTGTGTCACGTTTTTTAGGGACACAAAATAAGGCAACGAAAAGAATTTTGACCCATTTTCTGCTGCCACTGGCTTTATTAAAAACACTCGTTGCTGAATATAGGCACATGCCTTACCTACGAAACTCAAAAAAATACCCCCAAATTACGCTAAAGTGCCCAACGTAATACAATTCGCAATAAAACGTACTTAAAATTTCTTATCAAATTTCCTTAGGTACAAAAAACACTTCAATTTTCACCGAACTTTACTTATTCAGCATAATTAAATTTCTGCGGATGCAGCCGTGGAGGTATTCGTACATTCTAAATTCTCCCATACAAATGCAAATTTGCTATCGGCCGCTATCTCTTTCTGACAGCCCTTGGGACTGTGCATATTGTAGTGGGGAACAGGGCTGCCAGTTTCGTATTAATGGATAAAAAAAATGTCTACCGTAGCACTAAGGTACGCATTTTTATCCACATTTTTTACGTTTTAAATTGCTGATTATTCCATTAACTAAATATGAGTATTTAAAAAATATAATAACATGTTATTTAAATTGATAGATTCTTAAATCGATCAATTTTATAATTACAATTGGAAAGAGTTCTTTTATTCGAATCGTAACAAAAAAAAAGCGTAACTAAATTAAATAACTAAAAATGAAATATATACACCTATTTACAAATAAAAAATGGGAGCTAGCTCGGTGCCACGTGGTAGGGTGCCCCGAAGGCTGGTGGCATTGCCCCGCTGAATGACAATTCCTATTCGCTGGGCAAGATAGGAGCCAGCCCTCTGGTCACCCGAACGTCCACGAGGCGCTTGGCCAGGTCCCTAAAAATTAAATGAGCTCCGGGTCCCCAAGGTCCTAGGGTCTCTACCCCAAATGCCTCGAACAACGAACATGCAGCCAGAATCAATGGCCGCATATTTGCGTCTGTTCACAGTCTTTTTTTAAGCGAGTGATATGACATTTGTGCAGTTTTAAACATGGATGAACAGAGCCTAGTGTTTTCGTCCGCAACAAGTGCTGATTGCTGACGAACGTATTAGGCTCTATTCATCCATAAAATTGCACAAATGTCACCTCAGTCACTTAAAATAAGATTATTAATAATTTATAGGAAATAAAAATAAAAGAGCCGCATTTTCTTGAACCTTAAGCTGACGGCAATCAGGGAAAAATATAATAACATACCTTCGGAAAACTTTACGTAGCCAATTATAAAATCAATACATATCGGATAGTTCGTAAAACTAAGAATAGTAAATAATATAGGTAAGGTGATGCGGGGCAAATGCAACTATGGGGTAAATCCGACTAATTGAAATTACCTACTCTTAATTTGTGTTGTATTTGGGCGACTCCATCCCTTAGATTATAAATTACTTGTGTTTTATGAAATAAAGAATTTTGTATTTTGTATTTTTTTTTGTATTTTGTATAAAAATCATACTTAGCTACCATTGTGTTGTGTTGCTTTTGAAATAAATCAAAGAATGTTCTAGGTATCTTCCAAAACATCTTAAAAACAGATTAAAAGTCCACTGGTTGAATTTACCTTATAGTTGTATTTGCCCTGCATAAACTTATAGAAATTAATAATAATACCTTAAAGTAGAGGCATCGAAAGAAGTCGTTTTTGACGTTTGTTTGCACATGAAGTTCTGTAAATGTTGACAGTTAGTATAATGGAGCAAATGTCAAACTTCATTGTTGCCTGTACGGAATAGTGATGTTACTACTGTTGCTGCAATTTATCGATACGTCAATCGAAATAAATAAGTAAACCTTTTTTAATAGTACCTAGGTACCCACATATTTTCTAAAAGTTTGTTATGGTTTCGACAGGTCCTCGCGAGCCCGTGTGCCAGCTGGACACGCGGCTTTACAGACTGTGTGGAACTTGACAACCAGATAAATGTCAAAATTGTTATAAAATCACGTATAAAATTTAATTTTATATGAATTTTGCTTATAGAGGTCACGTCCTATGAAACATCCTACCTAAATGCGACTTTACGTCATTATGACGTCACCGGCACCAAAGTTTCGCTGCCTGCTAATGATTCTAAGTAAGATTACCAAATACTTTTTTAATTCGGATTACCTAACACTTTTTTAATTAAACTTTTTTAATGGCAAGTACCAGATCTAACGCCCTTTCGCGCTTGACTGAAAATTTTACGACGGTAAAATCGAGCGTTTTACAACACTATTGTGAGCTGTCAAAACGACTTCTTTCGATGCCCCTACTTTAGTAGTAGAAATACTCATTTGGCCAAAAGCCCTTGCGTGTAGAAGTAAAGCACCCTCCTTCCGGTGACAAATATAAAGATATAAAAATATATAATAATAACTATAGCTAATTATATATTGATTTAAACTTTCACGATTATCACTCATATTTTACAGACAAACGGGTCTTAATCGCGTAAACTTACGTTTAATTATATCCTGACGTTTCGGGCATGATATAATATCTAATAACATCCATTTTTAAGCCATTGGATGTTGTGAGTATTGTGTGTAGGCCTAGTGACAACCCTAGCCTAGAAGTGAATAATCAAGATCAAGTGCGGGTAGTTCGAAAAACCCGCGCAGCTCGAAGGTGTTGATACATTCTCTCGCCAGTCTGCCTGCGACCACGGGTGTAACGTCATGCCCGAAACGTCAGGATATAATTAAACGTAAGTTTACGCGATTAAGACCCGTTTGTCTGTAAAATATAGCTAATTATGTGGACCAATGTTTAAAAAAGTAAGTAGGTACAAATACCAGTATTATTCGGTTTTCGTTAGTTGAAATATTATTATTCTTTTTCTGGTGTTCTGCTAGCCCTAGGTTACTAATGGACTGTGCATACGGTAGTATGAAATAGGGTTGTCTCTCATTGTTGAAATTAAAACATTTATTATGTAGAACTGTAGGTATTTATTTATTTAAACTTTATTGCACAAATAGGTACAAATGGTGGAGTTAACGAGAGATGTGTATTTATAGATTTTAATCGACTTAAAAGAAGTAGGAAGCTCTTCATTAGACGGATTCTTCTGTATACATGTTACTCTATTTCTTCGAAGCGTGAATCTATTTTAATTTACCTTAGTCCAATATGTGACAGCTTAAAAAAAATTTAATTCACACTTGCCTACTAACTACAAGAAACTTATTTTGTTTGGTGACGGCGTTCAACAATTGATCGACGATAACCTTTAAACTAATTGCTATTTTGTTTTTTTTTTGTAATCAAAACCTAGAAAATCAAGCATGTTTTTACAGGAATAGAATGACTCATATCCCGACTACTTTTTTTTTACAGGCCGATAAAGTTTAATTTACTGTTACAAATCAGTAATGATGAACTAGAAAAATTATTAAAAGAAATGTGGGAGTTCAATTTTTTTTATTTATTACTCAACTAATTGTTATGTAAATTATAAAAAAATCAATGCTGTTTATTGCATATTTTGTTTTAAATTTAACTTTTTTATTAAATTTTTGGTATAAAACTAAAAATTTTGAAAAACGTGATTTAAAAAAAACTGTCACATATTGGACTAAGGTAAATAGGGTTCAAACTCTTCCAATTAGTCTCCTTTACCACCTCCAGAAATTCCTACATCGTTATCCCAAACACTCTGTATATATAATAGATAGATACATATAGATACTTAAATACATAGACAGCCATGACCAAGGAACCAATATTTGTGATAAATAAATAATAATAATGCCCTCGCCGGGATTCGAATCCGGAACCTCCAGCTTCCTAGGCAGGCACTACCAACTAGGCTACGGAGGCTGATATTACTACTCTTAAGTTCTCATGAAACTTCTCGGAAATTTCTGAGTATATTCCCGCAATTTTGAGAATGTTCTGCAACTTGTACAGTGCTAGAAGAGCAATTCTTTTTATTTTTGCCACTAAAATGAAATATGAAATTTTAGGTAAATTGTATACTATTTCTACTCAGAATTACAAGCCGATTCCATTTCCGTCGAAAAAAAAGTGTCCCATGTTTTTTTTTCCTATTGTGTTACTGTTTTCCATACACCTTCTATGGCGGTAACACAAGAGGATATTCGAAATATGTATGAAATTTTTGGGACAGTTTTTTTTTCGCCGGAAATGGAATCAGCTCGTGATTCTGAGCAGAAATAGTATAAAATTTACCCAAATTTTCATATTTAATTTTAGTGGCAAAAATAAAAAGAATTGCTCAGATCGACCCTAGTCTTTCTAGAATTGTGTGGCAGCCCTGCCTGCCGTAAATTATATAAGAACGCTCCCGTCCCTTGCAGCGCTGTTTTTACAGCCTTCCTATTCGTTACCGACTTGGAAGTAGGAGTCTCATTGTTTGGTCACGTCTTGGGCCCTAGGGAGTATAGCTTGGTAATGAATAAACATTACCTCGTGCCGCCCAGTGTGCAATACATTGTACAAAGGAAAACTTAGCATTAAACGCTAGGAAGTCAAATAAGACATTAAAAAATTACGTCTAAGGCGAGTTCGAGAATGCCCCCGAAAAGGATTATGCAATGTGCTACGAGCAGGACATGCCGCTTTTCATAAAACTGAGCAACATTTTAGACAAATTTTAATACAATATAGCCATTATAAGAATACATTTGTCACCACCCCACCTCCTCCTGCGGGTGTCGTAAGAGTCGACTAAGGGATTGAAGTGTCACTGACCATTCTACAAGATTGATGATAGACAGCAGCGTCATCATAGTGGACATATTACTGCAATCGCCAATCCGCTTGCCCAGCGTGGCGATTATGGGCATTTACCTCCTAATGCGTCTGCGTCTATACGCATAGTTAATGAGAGAGGCTTACGTCCAGCTGTGGACTATCTTAGGCTGATGATTATGATAGCCAATCAAAGCTTTTTTGGACCAATGACAAATATTTTTAAATAGCGGGTTAAGGTTTTATTGGTTTAATGTAGAAATGCTTACGCGTATTCAAGGGGGTGGCAGGTGTCAACAAAATTAAGGATCCTTATTGAAAGGCGATTTTGTACGGCGTGAATAATTAAAGGAATAATTTCTTGAAATTTGATTTCGAAGCTTTGAGGTGACTATTTACAAAGGTTTTCATAGTTACCGCTGTCAAATAGGTAATGTTCTGAAAATGATTAAATGATTAATTTTTCAATCAACTTTGGAGTCATGTCCATATTATTGCGAGCAATGATGCACATTTGTTGATCTCTGGTTAACACAAACTATGCCCATATTTTAAAGACAAACGGGTCTTAATCGCGTAAACTTACGTTTAATTATATCCTGACGGCATGACGTTACACCCGTGGTCGCAGGCAGCAGACCGGTTTTAGCAAATATCTGGATGGAGCATTTCGAGTCCAGCATAGATCTGCAACCATGGGCAGTGAAATTATGGAAGCGGTATGTCGATGATGTCTTCTGCGTTATGAGAGGTGGCAAGCATGAAGTTGAGCAATTACTCCAGTATCTCAATTCCATTCATAAAGTCAAATTCACATATGAATTGGAATCGGAGCGTAGTTTGCCTTTTCTGGACGTGAAGGTGATAGGTCGAGATGATGGTTCTTTGGCGCACACTGTCTATAGGAAGCCCACACACACTGACAGGTATTTGAACGCTCTGTCCCACCACCACCCCCCGGCAGCTTCAGTCTGTGGTTAATTCTCTAAAGAACAGAGCACATGACCTTTGTGACCCTGAATTTCTGGAAATTGAGTTATCGCACGTTCAGGAGGTTCTGAAGAGAAATGGCTACATAATGAACAGATGGCAACCCAGACGAACACCGAGGAAGAAACATCCAGATGTTGCGAGGCGACCAGCATTTTTGCCTTATGTCAGGGGTGTAACGGACAAAATAGGTACGCTTTTGAATAAGTATTCCATACCAACCGTTTATATGCCGTTATCAAAGGTGGCAGGGCATCTAAAGTCGCCTAAGGATGTTTTACCTTATCACACACCGGGCGTTTATAAGATTGATTGTAGCTGTGGTAGTTCCTATATTGGGGAAACCAAACGCACCATAGCGGAAAGGGTCAAGGAACATATCACGGCTGTTAAAAAGCGTCAAACTAAAAAGTCTGCTGTGGCCGAGCATTTGTTGGAGTCCGGACCTAACCACTGGATTGAGCTCCATAACCCGAAAGTCCTCTCAACCGAGCGTATACATCATAGCCGAAAAGTACGTGAAGCTATAGAAATTAAGAAACATCGGAATTTTAATCAAAATGAGGGGCAAGGAATCTCGTCCGCGTGGAATCCCGTGTTTTACAAATGTAAGCGTGGTGAAACATCCATTTTAAAGCCTTTGGATGTTGTGAGTGTTGTGTGTAGACCTAGTGACAACCCTAGCCTAGAAGTGAATAATCAAGATCAAGTGCGGGTAGTTCGAAAAACCCGTGCAGCTCGAAGGTGTTGATACATTCTCTCGCCAGTCTGCCTGCGACCACGGGTGTAACGTCATGCCCGAAACGTCAGGATATAATTAAACGTAAGTTTACGCGATTAAGACCCGTTTGTCTTTAAAATATGAGTGATAATCGTGAAAGTTTAAATCAATACAAACTATGCCGTTAAATTTTGTTTTCATTGCAGGCTTCAAAATCATATAGTTAAGATTTTAATTTGCAATCGATCCGTATGATACAAGAAGCACGTTGTTTAACGATGTGATGTTTCTGACTAGGATGGTGAAAATAATATTCAGTTATATTATAACTAGAGTGCTGAGAGAAAGCCCTCAAGCGAAAGGATCCTTCATTTCATATAAGCTTTCATATAAACCTAGCAGAAAATATCACTTTTGGCATTTCTGCACGTTCTGCGCTTTATACGTATTTCTTATAGGGCTTGCAAGTATTCGAAAGTTTCTGGTATTCGAATATTCCGTATTTTATTTTGTGAAATTCGAACAGTTTCAAATAAAATATAAAAAGTAAAAACAAATGCAGGAGAAATTACTTTGATTTTCATATTTACGTCAAGTATTTCAGTAAGTAATCGCAGCAGCTAATCAAGAAAAATAATAGAGAAAAATTAACATGTTTCAGGTATGTCCTAATTAGTCGCTTGGTTCATTTAGAGGGAAGCCTTGTTTTTTTCTATACAAATATTTCATGAGTGTTCGTAAAAAGTCCCGAACCACAGTTTTCTAATGAAATAAATTAATAGGATTGATGCAAAATCGTATTAAAACATAGTCATTGTTTCTGCTAATTTTAGGTATAAAAAATATTTGAATCTTAGCCTTAGTAGCTCAGTTGGCAGTGATAGTGACCCTGCCTACGAAGCTGGAGGTTCCGGGTTCATTATTATTATTAGTCCGAAGACATTATTTGTGTATTTATTTATCATAAATATTAGTTGGTCGTGGCTGACTATGTATATAAGTATCTATGTGTACCTATCGATTATATATATCGTCGCTAAATACCTACATCACGAGCCTTAATTAAGCATACCGTGGGACTAGGTCGATTTGAATAAGATGTCCCAAGATATATTGATTTTAATTTTCACGATTATCACTCATATTTTAAAGACTAACGGGTCTTAATCAAACGTTTCAATAAAAACGTCAGGATATAATTAACCGTAAGTTTACGCGATTAAGATCCGTTTGTTTTTAAAATATGATGTCCCAAGATAGTTATTTATGTAATTCAGGGTAATAGTTGATATAGAATTCATATCAAAACAACTAAATTTTCATTTTAGGTAGTAAAAAATATTCGAATCATTCGAATAAAAAATGGACCGAATATTCGAATTGCAAGCGCTACTTTCATATCCTTCTGGCGTCAAAGAGTCCATTATTCTCAGTTCTGTTTTCGATTTAGTTTTATCGTTATTGGCACATCTTCTGTCATAGAATAAATTGCGACTTCACTCGCTGAGAAAGTTGGACGTCCTTTAGAAAGGCCGAAACTTTAAAATGTTATAAGTTGTAACTGATTTATACTCTGTCTGTGTCTCTGTTTGAAAAATCACGGGTTAGAAACACTGCATTCGATTAATTCCAAATTTATTTGGCTTAAAGGTCTTGAAACCAGGCCATAAAATCCAAAAAATATATATATTTTGTGTATAATCTATGGCCATTCTACAAAACAAAAAAAATATGGGCACCATGCCGCAGGCTGTATGCTTAGCACATGATTGGTATGTCAGTATTGAGTATGTCGCCGCGAGATAGATTTTCCATCTTTTCCTAAGTATATGAATAAAAGTGGGATGGATAGTCTATCTAGCGGCGACATAATAATATTGTCGCACTAATCCTGTGCTAAGCTTACTGGTATTTTAGGAGGCATTTTCTTTCTATAGGTAAAACGCTTATATTTTAATTTTAGTATTCGTTTCGTTTCAAATTAATTTTATTAATATGTTAATCTTGTCTGACCTTTATGTACTTCTTTACTCTGAATAAATTATGATAACTACCTACGTTTTATTACAAAAATATTGTTTGTTTAGATTGAAAGTCAATCCGCAAAATTTCAAATATATTTTGATTATTCGATTTGATATACCTAATAATGAAATAATACTGAAAGTTAGTCTTACACGTTCGTCAGCAATCAGTAGTTACAATGAAATAGAAAAAAAACTGTCAACGTCAATGTCACTCATGTCATTCATTCATTTATTTTTTCTATTTTATTGTACTTCTTGCGGACGAAAGCATTAGGCTCTCATCTCACTCACTTAAATAAAAAATGTTAACAACTTATTGGACATAAAAATAAAAGAGTCGCATTTTATTAAACCTTAAGACGACGGCTAACGGGGCAAAATATAATATTCGTATGTACCTTCAGAAACTTTACTTAGCCAGTTGTGCCCAATTATTTGAATTTGCTTTACATTGCTATGTCAAAAAATTCTAGACAGTATATATTGATGACATTTTTCTTGTAAGCAAATAGCTGCATCCAAACATTTTGTCAATGACTAAGAAGGAAAAACTTCACCAATAGATCCATTTGCCTTAATGGCGCCAAATTTTCATTCTCTTTTCCTCCAAATCCTGTGAATGTTGTCGTTTAGCCCCAGAACAGGGGAAACCACTCGTCCTGGCACGAAATGGCGCAATAATAAATACGTTTGTGGCGTAATGGCGCGGCAGAAGTGATTAGATTAGGCGCGGATTTGCCCTTTGCGGATTATTATCGTCTGGCAACACTGAGAGCTGTTTTTTTAAAGGGGGCTACAAACAGCATATAATGCGTTCTATCATTTGGTATTTGAAAATATTGGGTCATTACCTATTAAATTGGCGTTTTTGGTCATAGACTTTAGTTGGTACCTAATATTACTATCTAAAGAGAAACTTTGACATATTCTTTGTTTTGAACATTACACTGTGTAAGAATACAACACTGTCGTGCCAATATTGAAACCTGAGCTAGCGAAAGATTCCAAAGTTGGAAAAAAACTGGAATCTTGAGCATTACGAAGGTCTCAAGGCACGAGAGTTGAACAAACTTTGCCGGCGAGTGTAATACAACCTTTTTCCCCTCACTATCGCGAGGAAATATGATTACGAATCTCATTCAAATGCAAATTACTTACCTAGGCCGAGTACCTACACGTATTTTTGTAAGTGTATGAATGCAGTTTTTCCTTTTACTAAAATCAACGTCATGGTTACTATTGTTCTTAAGTTCTTAACACAAGATTTCGCTATCTGTTATGGTTTCTAAAACCTCGATACTGACCCATTTGGATTGATCAGTCTGGTATATTAGTGTAGTTTACGATCCATTTCGGCATTTGAAATCCAAAAGGTAATTCCACAAACTCCAAAGTACCTCGAACAGTTCAAAAAGCTCTCAAACGTCGCAAGAGCTCATTAAGCTACCGACTTCCGGAAGATGGCGGCACTTCCGCCCCGGTCTGAAGCATTCCGCTACTTTGTACTTTGTAATCAATCGCCTCTATTCCAGTATTTCACCATTGTGACATCTGCTACAATTGTAAAATTACCGTTTCTCGTATTGCAGTCGTCCGTGGGCTACGGTTACCACTTACAATCGGATAGGTGTGGTTGTTTGCCACTGACATCAAATTTATGGCATGAACTTGAAATAAATACTATAATATTCACTTAGAACATGAGCAGGGTTCGGATATCTCGTAGCACGGTAAGACGTTAGAGAACCACGGAGTCGATTTTAATATAAAAGTCAACTAATACTCATACTCATGAGTAGGTACCTATGTATAGTATAAATATAATGTTTCGTGACATCGCACCTTCAATAATAAACTTAAATAACTTAAAATTCCATATTTTGAGAAATCGCGTTTAAGGTTTTACTAATATACTTTAAACGTCGTGTGCCACGTAGTTGTCTACTATGTATTTCGATTCCCGGCGGGATTTTTTGGCGACTTTTAAAGTCATCCCATGCTCTGCGTTATTTTGTATTACCTTAAAATCTCCAATTTTGAGTTATTTCGGTGTAATGAAGGTGCGACATGTTTCGGAGAGAATAGGTCTCCACTAAAACGTGTTTAATTATATTTGTAGGTATTACGTTTCACGCTACTTTATATTCAGATTAATATGACTTAAATTTACATGATAAATATATCACGTAAATTTGGATTGTTGAGCACCTATTTAGTCTACACCTAGTTAGTAGTCTACCCACACGTAGCAGTCCTATAGCCCCTGAGACAGTGTTGCGCGCAATTAATTACTTTTTGTAATTTAATTACAAATTACATAATTATTAATTCAATTAATAAATACATTTTGTAATTGTAATTGAAACTTATAATTACAATTAATCTTCCCTGTAATTGTAATTTGTAATTGCAATTACTTTTAGTAATTGTAATTATTAATTAGTAATTCAATTGCGTTTTGCCCAACACTGCCCTGAAATATAAGAACGAACTTTTCACTGTTATAGTTTAACCCTTAACACCTTGGCTGCGGCAATTAGCTTAACTCGTAATTAACCATACTTTGTATGGGGTCGAAAGACCCCTTACCGCATTGAACGTGTTAATATTAGAGTAAAACCATTTTTCCGATAGACTTATAAAATATAAAGCTCATTTCTAAACTGCCAAATGTTCATTCTTAGAAATCGACTACTATAATTCGATCGCATACGTAGGATGCCCTGAAAATTTCGGGAATTTAATACTTAGGAACGTATATTTGACATGTGTTATACCTCTTTCTTACAAGCATAGTCTCATTATTCGAAAACACTGGCCACTTAGAAAAAAAAAACAATGTCCGATTTTCAATTGTTTTTTAAAGTCGTTGTCCCGCGAAAGTTTTAGAGCAATGATTTATTATGACTTTAAAAGTGGATTAACACAACAACAATGTGGAGACCGATTAACTATTGCTTTCAGTAGTGAAGCACCTTCAAAGACGACCATATACAGGTGGTATTCGGAATTCCAACGTGGCCGTGTGTCTCTTGCGGATGACGTACGTGAGGGTCGACCGAAAACGGCCGTTACCGATCAAAACATCGATGTTGTTCGCCAACTGATAAAGGAAGATAGGCATGTTACATATCGGGAGATTCAGGAGACTTTAGGCATTGGAATGAGTCAGGTACAAGTTATTTTACAACAAGAGTTGGGCGTGCGGAAGTTATTTTCCCGGTGGATTCCTCACTTGTTATCTGACGACCAGAAAACGGTACGTGTCAATTGGTGCCGCAAAACTTTTAAAAAGATTTAATGGAGGAAGCTCAAATGCCGTTTTTAGTATTGTGTCAGGTGACGAATCATGGATTGAGCAGCATGGATTGCTGGAAGAAGCAGTCGACGCTTATAAAATGGCCATTTTGTCAACCCCCACTTCAGACTTCAATAACTGTTTTAAAAAACTGGTTTCAGAGAATGAAAAAGTGTATTAAACACAAAGGAGAATACTTTGAAAAACAATAAAAGTACTTTTATTTCATTAAAATGCGTATTTTTTCCGATTCCCGAAACTTTCAGGGCAACCTACGTAATGTAGGTATATTATAATGGGTTCTACTGTAAATAGGTAATCATTTTTTTTATATTTTTTTCTACAAACAAATAATACGTAGTCCAATAAGTTTTCGTGGAAACATTCTCAATGAGAACTTACTCTTAAATTCTCATGAATGTTCTCGGAAATTTCCAAGTATACGTATTCCCGCAATTTTGTAAATGTTCTGCAACTCGTACATTGCTAGGTGTACCTAATGTATTTCTTAGGCACATCATGAATTATAAAACAGACTTGGACAAAACCAAAAAGGAGTTTGGTAAAAAGAGGCAGATGCTTATTTAGTGAAGTACTGGAACCTGGAACGAACTTGTTACAGGATTAAAGTTGATTTTACGAACCTTTTTGTAATCACCAAACTACTTTACAAAAATCCCACTTAGCCGCAGTTTAAAAAACAAAGGCTGAAAGCGTCCGCCATTTTGAAAGAACCCTCCAAAACAACATGGCGACCTGCTAATGGCGTAGAAGTGTTTTCAAAAGAAAAGGCTTCGTAGCCTGTGTTTTTAGGGGGTTTTTCGTAAAGCAGACTTATAAATTCCACGTAGAAGCCTCGGTGTTCTTTTAAGAAGCAATGAATCTGTCTTTGAGGAAATGATCTGTTTTAAAATATTAGGTCATTACTATACCTCGAGATTTTTCTAGCAGGAAGAGATTGACAAAATTACACATCGACATAACTGGTATCGATAAGTCTTATTGTAGTCGATAAATAAATTTAATTAATAAATAATGTGCCATAGCTTAGAGATAAATTACATGAATGTAAAATATACCATTCAAAATGATACATTATTTTTCTTATATCTTGTCTTCAAAACTACAATTTATGTACATAGATTAAATCTAACTAATCTACTTAACCTAACCCATATCTAAGATTGGCCCTTGTGGCATTGTACCGAGGATGCTGGCGGCATTTCCTCGCTGTATCGCAATACTGATCCACAATACTCGCTGTATCGCAATACGCAATAATGATACCAACATCCGTCTCAAGCTCCAAGGAACCATAGACACACCATCAGGTCTCTTACCATCATCTCTTGTCTTGTATTTAGCACTTACCCATCAAAATAACAAAGACTGATAAAATATACTCTAAAGCCATAGGAGAATAGAGCCAATTAATACGAGGTATTAGATATTTGGAACCCTGTATTTCTTGATTATCTGTTTTTACGAAGTTAGTATTTTTATGAAAACAGGGTATACTCATCGAAAACATTTATGTCGATATTTCATTTTGTCAATCTCTCGTTCCTGCTAGAAAAATATCGAGGTACCGAAAAAAAACTGGCAAATTCAAATGAAAAAATCGGGTAAATATAGTTAGGTAGCATAATTTCATGCTTTGGAAATTAACAAGGAGGTCTTAACTTAGCTGACTGTAGTACTTTTGTGTCCCTACTGCATTTCAGGTACTCATAGTACAGCTTCTTCGAAACCTCTTCCAAACTATCTTTTCCAAACATTTTTTTCTTTTTTTGTATGCAGTTTTCTAAATTATGGGACTGTTGTCAATATATCTGGATATTCTTCCCGTGTTCCTTAAGATATCCTTGACTTATGCATACTATCCTTGATACTTTTTGGGACTGATTTCGCTTCATAAAACTATACCAAAGAGACTAAGATTTGTATAGGATTAAATAATTGATTAAAGACCCATAAAAATTTCACATAATATGTGACATAATTCCTTTAACAGAGTATTACTGCGCCCAAGGCAGGGGTATATTAAAAAAAAACATGGAGATTAACCAGAAATATAGGTCACTTCTGCAGAACACGAAATCGTGCAGTGGAGAATAAAAAAAGAGCTTGGAAAAATATTTTTCGAAGGGGATCTGGAGAATTTGTATTGTGAATACTGAAATTGCAGTAGCAACAAAAAAGGACCAAAGTTAGCTAATTTAAGACCTCCTAGTTAATTACAAAAGCCAGAAATTACAGCTTTTTAACTCTATTGACCCGATTTTTTCATTTGAATTTGCCAGTTTTTTATCGGTACACCCCTTAGTCATTACCTATAAAATTTGCGTTTAAATTGTATGGAGAATTAATCAAAGTTTGGCTTTTTTAATGTCTAATATGACTAGGAGTCGGAACTATGGGTGCAAAACTTTAACAAAACTTCAAAGTTGACATGTGGGAACACTTTAGCCAAGAAAAATACGAATATTATTGAAAAATTTGTATCCAATTGTATTCCGTATGTCGGAATATTGAACTTACAATGTTTGTGTGTGTGTAGATATGTATAAACGGTGCTCGCGAGCATTGCGAAAGATTTTAACAATGCATTCTAGACATCAAAATAAACAAAAAATATTGTGAGACCTAATGTCAAATTCCACAAAAAAAAAATATTCTTTTTTTTAGACTTTTTGAATACATTTTAACATTTCCAATAATTTTTATCATGACAACAATTTGTTTAAATTTATTTTTGAAATGATTTTTTTTTTGGGGCGGGTTTTTCGTCAAGTTTATTCGTATTTTTTTATTGTCTGGCAAAAGGTGTGGTAATATTAGAACACACTGTGGTAGCATTGTAATCAAAAAGAAGTTTTATGACGAGTTACGTCGAAAAACTTTTAATAAAGGTTAATTATCTCTGGAACCAAGCCGAATCCAGGATATCTTATGTAACATTAAATACTTTAAATATGCTCAGAAATTCAGCATTAAAATCTTTCAGAATGCTCACGAGCACCGTGTATTTTATAGATGTATGTGCTCTTTCATGTCCACTTGACTAGTTTTGTTAAAGTTTTGCTCCCATAATTCCGACCCCTAATTTATGACTATACTTCGTAATTTAGAAGATTTGAAATATTGCCATCAAGATGAAACCACTACATAATTTCATAAGAAAATCGCATCACTCACATCTCGAAGCACTCCGTCGGGAAGGTAATTAGCCGCAATAATTAATTTAACTAATTACTCGAGTGCCTTGCGGAGCGACGGCGAATATTAATGGCTTTATTCGTTGCCGTGATTTTATATTTCATGGCGTTGACTTCTTAAGGGTCGTTTAAAAAAATACATTTGAATATAATATAAGACTACTAGCGACCGGCCCCGGCTTCGCACGGATACTATACCTACATAAAAACCTTGTTCTTGAATTACTCTACCTATTGAAAAAACCTCATCAAAATCCGTTGCGTAGTTTTAAAGATTTAAGCGTACAAAGGGACATAGGGACAGAAAAAGTGACTTAATTTTATACCTACTATGTGGTGATGATAAGACGGAGAAATTTATTTAAAAAAACACAAGAAAAAGTATTAGTAAACAATTTGCTGGTGGTAGGACCTCGTGCAGGGACCGCCCGGATAGCTACCACCGTCTTACCCGTTAACCTGCCGCTGAATAGCAGTGTTTGCACTGCTGTGTTTTGGTTTGGGGGTAAGATAGCCGGTGTAATTACTGGCATAGAGGCAATCCATCTAAGTTCTCAAAGTAGGCACCGCATTGGCGATTTTTCGATCACTATATCCATGGGCCTCAGTTCCTGCTTTCCATCAGGTGGGCTGAGAGCTCAGTTGTCTACTCACCTTCGTCACATAAAAAATATATATAAATAAAAAAATTGCCCCAGGTACTGGTGGGGAGGTAGAGTACCCAGAAGGCTGGTCACATTGACGCGCAGGACTGATATAGTTAGTCTTTGCGTGAAATACTGGCCAGCCCTCTGGTCACCCGACGCCTCTATAAAAGGCGCTTGGAAATGTCCTTATAGAGGCGACGCGCACTTGGCCCCCACGGCCCCAAAGTTTCTACCCCAAACGCCGCAAAGACGTAGATGTAGATGCTACCGAGGGCAGCATATTTGCGACGCTTGAGGTCTACAGCCAAAGATGCCGCCGCACCAGCACTAACTCTGGTGCTTGGAATATGGAACGGCGCCAGGGTATCTACTAAAACGGATAAACTCGCGTATATTATTAATTCAATTGTGAGCGGCTGAGAGACCGATGATGACCAATATACGCGAGTTTATCCGTTTTTAACCGACTTCAAAAAAAGGAGGAGGTTCTCAATTCGACAGATTTTTTTATTGTTATATGTACCTATGTTACCCGATATCTCTGAGAATCTTCAACTGATTTTTTTTTGTGATCTAACGTACACCTATATAACCACTACCAACTAAGCTATGGATGCTGACAATATGTATGTTACCTACATAGGTAGATAATTTTCCTAATAATTCCTTCATAATATTAAATGGCATACTTAATTAAAGTTTCTAGAGGCAAATCGTTTCCAGCCACAACTATTTTTAGAAAAATCGATTCGATGTGTTTTAGGTCAACTTACATAATTGACAGTAGGAATTACAATATGGAACAGGGTGCTTAGACAAGTTGCTAATCGCTAACGCTCAATCGTCAATCGTAAACGAAAGGCAGCTACCTAACTGTCTTTTTCGCACTAATACGAAAGAGTTACACAGAGGGGAAACTAGGATACGCTACTACCTAAGCGTTAGCGATTGGCAACTTGGCTAAGCACCCAGTAGGTACTTGCGTTGCGTATACATGGTGATTTTTACTCACCAGCCAAACTTTATATTGATGAATTTTTACTATGGGACCGACATCCGATTCATGAATAAAAATCTGATGTTCCATACAAACCTTGAGATATTAGACGGAAATATATTATCAATATGACCTCAGAATTTACTCCCTCTATAGTTTGACCGGCGAATAAAAATTCATTCTTTTCTGATAGTGACTATTAAGTAGTTGCAGATTTCTAAGAATGAAATTTTGACAGTTATAGATTAAACCTTAGTGATATGAGGATAAGACTCACCGTTTCTGAGGCTCATTTCTAAATTGTCAAAAGTTCATTCTTAGAGATCGTCACCTATATACCAAAAACTTGCAAATTGATTTCAATATTTGAAACTCGGTTCGCTCAGCGTATTTGAAATCAATTTTATTAGCATTTCAACCGAACTGAATTGATCATGAACTGACAATTGGTTATCAATTTCGTGGAAACAATTGGTACCGCATAAAGTATTAATTGCCTTTGGATATCGCTTTACTTACGCAATCTCGTATGTGCAATACTAACTTGATGGGAAAATCACCCTTATTCAGAATGTAAGAAAGGTGATAATTCTATGAATTGATAGATGTGGATTCAAGGGTGAGGTAGTTCTGCGACGATGTAATGGGCAAAGGGTCATGGAGCCGCGAAGGGGTGGATTCGGATAATTGTTTATATTTAAATAGATATTTGATCGCCAATTTGTTGGCTTAAAAAGAAACTGTTTAGGGAGTTGAATCGGATAATCTGTTGAAGTAAGACGAAACTCCAGTCTCCTTGTAACAACGTGGCGAGGTGGCGACACAGACTGTCCTGATATTTCACCACATTGACAAGTGCTACAATTGTAAATTTACTGTTTCTCCAATCTGAGGCGTCTATAGGCTACAGTTACCGTTTACCATCGGAAGGCCCGAAGATGAATATCTCAGTTCTGCATTGGAATTCGACTTTATTTGTAACCATGTAATTAAATTGGTCGTGTGGTGACGGCAGTAATAATACATTTGTCACCACCCCAACTCATCCTGCGGGTGTCGTAAGAGTCGACTAAGGGATTGAAGTGTCACTGACTGATTTGATAAAAGATTGATGATGGGTAGCAGCGTCATCATAGTGGACACATTACCTACTGCGATCGCCAATCCCCAGCGTGGCAATTATGGGCATTTACTTCCTAATGCGTTTATACGCATAGTTAATAGGAGAGGCCCACGTCCAGCAGTGGACTGTCGTAGGCTCATCATAATGATATAATTAAATGAAGTAGATTTAAAGACCTATTTAAAATCGTAACTCTCATGTCTGTTGGTTCTGGGTCCATTTTGACGCATGGTCCTTTTAGAGGGTTAATTCTGACGTCATATTAATGAACTTTTACTATCTACCGAAAACCCTCATTATCTAACCCTGGTACACCTGGGTTATTGTCAGCCGGGAAGACAAAAGTTGTCCACTCGGTAGTCAAAAGTTAACAGCTTGTATTAAATCTTTTCTGCCCTCCGGCCGGCAAACAGCACATTACCGGCCGCTGCGCTAAACTAAGTTGCCGCCTGCCGGCTCCGTTGAGCAGAAGAATAGTACACACCTCGGCCGTTAAATGGGAAAGCCTCGGATCACACTTAAACGGCCTTGGCATGTAATCTACTATTGTTACGATTTTATTGCATAGGGCTGCAAACCGGCGAACCTAGTTGTACCGTCCATTGCTTTATCCCAAAATTAGTACAGGAATTCTTTAGGTATGTCTACCGAAAAGACGATAACCTGAATCTGACAATGACCCACCTGACAATGAGCTAAAAAATAACTTGAAAATCCTGCAAAAATTTTACAGCTTGAATCTCAAAGCAAATTTTATTCCTGTCCCGCCATTACATTCTCATCTAGAACCGTAAAGATGTTCATAAATGATGCACCAACGATATTAACGCCTCCTCCACACGCTCCGACTCCGCATTTCGGCGCGATCAATTATTCATCGTAACGGATACCGTTTTATCAAGGGATAGTGTGGATGCGGCTTTATTTTATTGAGATTCTGATATATAGAGTTTTTTATGAAATAAAACTATGGAAAACGGATAAACTGGCGTATATTAATTGAATTTGACTTCATCCCGACGTTTCGAACACTTTACAGGGTTCGTGGCCTGCAGGTGACTGACCACAAACCCTGTAAAGTGTTCGAAATGTCGGGATATACGCGAGTTAACCGTTTTCCATAGTTTTATTTCATGTGCAATCCTCGCGGTAACTGAAGAAAATATTCTGTTCTGAAAATATTTGGATTTTAGGCTCTTGCTGTACTGACAAGTACATACCTAAATATATTTTTATTAAAAATCACTTGTACCTACGTAATAAGCCGCTGAAATTAAATCACACTCTTTTGCTTTCATGATAATTATTATTATACATAGGTAGGTAGGTACCCAAACTAATGTTAAGAAAATCTTATTCAAGTAATAATTTTCTGTTAAAAGACACGCCAATATTGTTATTGCTTCTTTATTGTGCTTAAAAGTAAATTAGTGCTTAAGTCAAAATATTTATGATTTATTTTTCGTTATTGTAACTTAGGTAGACTGTGCGCAAAAGAGATGTCGGAAGAAAAAAAACTATATTTAGTAATTTTACATGCCCACTGAGCCTTGGGCACTAAAACTAAGTTAAATACATACACCACAAGTTATATAAAAATAAATTTGTTTTTTTTTGTAATTTTAAGATGATTTTAAGAAATGATAATGGCTATTTAAGCTATTTTAAACGATAATTATATGTAATAAATATTTTACTTTTGCACGAAATACTAAAATTGGCGTTATTTGCGATAGCAATTAAAATCTTAAAATTGTTTGTTTTGTGGTTCTAATTACTAATTAATGCAATATGATCTGAAATAAATTTATTCATTCATTCAATTCAAATAAATCCTTGAAATAGGTAACTAAAAAACATATTCGTTTTAAAGTAGGTTATGGGTTACGGGACATTCAATTAATTATTTGTTCACAGAGTTTGAAAAACGTACATATTAGGTACTGTTACGATTTATGTTTCACCCTGTAAAATATTTGTCAACGAATAACTTTCAAATGTCAATGTCAAATTGTGCGGATACGCGGGAAAGTAGGACAAACAAACGATTAGTTTATGGTTGTATGTTTATATACGTTTATGCCTTTGCTTGTAGCAAGAATTCCAAGTTATGACTCACTTTATGAGCTATGCGACTGACATGCAATGGTTGGTTAACATAATAGGTATTTACTACTACTATAATTTTATGGTGAGTGCTTTGATCACTTTCAGTATTGCTAGCGAGCGACGGCTTTGCACGGCGACAAAGCTGATACTAATCTATTAAAAACGCTTCAAAATCCTTTGCGTAGTTTATCCTCGTGACTCGTAAGGCCCATTCTATTTTTAGGACAATGGAAATAATAGCAGTGTCCTAAAAAAAGGACATATTGTTTTTAATTTTGGGACCTGCAAAATAAAATTCATATTTAATATTTTCTTCGGTTACCGCGAGGATTACTCATGAAATAAAACTATGAAAACGGATAAACTCGCGTATATTAACTAATTTTAACTTCATTCCGACGTTTCGAACACTTTACAGGGTTCGTGGTCTGCGGATGACTGTCAGTCAAAATTCATATTTCTTTGAAAATATGACGTCATGGGCCGTTATGAGTAAATTTTGTTGTCCTAAAAATAGGACGTTGGGCCTTACGAGGATAAAATAATCATAAATACACATACATTGGGACAGAGAGAGGAAAATGACTTGTTTTAGACGGATTGGACATATTTTTGACCCACTTTTTGTATTTTTTAGGGTATAATTTTTCTCTCCACACAACGGCGAGGAGGATAGTACGCACGATTTTTTTTATTTGCCAATTAAAGGTTACCGCACTTTGTATAGACCAAGCCATCTGGCACTTTGGCTAAGCCTTGGCTATATGTCGTGCTTTTCCTAAAAATCAAAATATCAGACAGCATTACGTACGGTACCAAAGCTCACTAGAAATATTTAAATGCTATTTGGACGTAGGTATGTAAAAGGGTTGGTTAACCCACAAGAATTTTTCATTCTAATTAACACCATAAATCAAAATAAACAAGTCAATCTTTGAAATGACAAATCCATGTGGGTTTGTTCCTTTTTGCATAACTACGTCCATTTAAAAACTCCACTAATAATAACAAGGACTTAATATAAATATCGCTAAAAACTGTTTAAATTCATGTAGAACAGCGACAAAACTCAAGTACTTCTTCAATAGCACGAATTTGTATTAAAAATATCCCAAAACGTGCTTAAAATTATGGAGCACAGCCTAAAAACTCAAGCAGCTTTTACAAATATTTAACACAAATTTAAAACGCCACTTACCTGAATATTTAAAAAAATAGCTTCTCGAAATTCGGTATGAATTCCTACCACCGAAGTTGTTGCTAAATGTGAAGCACTGTTAAAGCTTTTCCACACTGGTTTACTCGCTCGTGTATACCCAGCTTAAACGAGTCCACAATGTTCAGGCGCTAGAGGGCTGCGTTAAAATTTAATATTTAATTATTCGTTCGCGTGCTTCGATGGGGGTATCAAATACTTGATACCAAGTATAAAATACTCGTTGGAAGCAGCGAGTATTATAATATACAGGGTGACCTTTTTTCGACCGTTCAAATTCTACGTAGTGAATGTGTAGGTCATACTGACCAACTTTTACTATGGGGACAAAGTCGAAATCGCGAAAAAAAAATCAGCTGTTTCATACATTTCGGCCGGCGTAATGCCGCCAATTTGTAAAGTACGAGTCAAACTTTTGAATTTGATTTAAATTCGAATTATAACAAAACTAAGTATTCATATTATGGAACTGATATATCATGTCCTTTTGTAAGGCCATGAGAGAATTGAAAACCGGCCAAGAGCATGTCGGACCATGCTCAGTGTAGGGTTCTGTAGTTGGTCAAAAGCAGCTAGGCTGATTATGTTCGAAATACTCTTATTTTAAAGTATTATACGAATATAATAAGTTCGATTCTGGAGCGGTTATTTCCGAAAATATTGAATTTAGAATATACTTTTTTCAGGACCCTTATTATCTTCACAAGACCTATTTAATGATACCCCACACTAGTATAGTATTACAGCAAAATAAAAAATGAACCCTACCTTACGGGTTGGTACCCAAAGTTATTTTTTTTCTATATTTAATTCTACCAGTTTGTCGGCGTCATTAATATGCATACCTGTACCAAATTGTAAATTTCTACGGCCACTGAGCTATGCTGCGGACAGATAGACAGACGGACATGGCGAAACTATAGGGTTCCTAGTTTACTACGGGGGATGACCTGGGATGACCTGGAGCGAAGTAAAGCGCGAAGCTCAAGACCGTTCGGGATGGCGACGCACTGTGGACGCCCTCTGCCCCATCTAGGGGACATAGGACATTAAGTCAAGTTTACTACGGAACACCAAAAAGGATTGAATTAACTTTTATTTGAAAGATTTGGGCACCTTGTTGAAAACGGATCACAAATCGAATGTCGAAAAAGTTGCAGAACATTCTCAAAATTGCGGGAATATACTCGGAAATATCCGAAAATTTCCATGAGAATTTAAGCGTTAGTTCTCATTGAGAATGTTTCCATGAGAACTTATAAAAAAAGTGTTATGAAGAATATTGTATTTCACAATTGAGTAAACAAGCCATAAAATATAGCTTAAAGGTCATGTACGAGCTACGTAGAAAAACTTTTTTCGAAAAAGGTTAATTATCTCTAGAACCAAGCCGAATACAGGAAATTTTATATAACATTAAATACTCTAAATATGCTCAGGAATTCAGCATTAAAACCTTTCGGTTTCCTTGCGAGCACCCTGTATATACAATGGTTTTGGTATGATTAGATTGTTTGTAAAATTCAAATTGCCGAGAACATTCACTATAGAAGTTTCGTAACTTATGAAACTTCTCCGCGGTACATTACTAGTCAGAAATACTTTTCAATAAGTACCAGTTATTTTCAATACGTGAAGTATTTTCAACTCCTAGTATATTACGCTCGGCTCTACCTGTTGGACTATCAATTTTCAATTACACGTTGAAATATTGAGCCCTATACCTTGCGAACAAGTCTGAAATTCTTTTATATAACAAAACCTCCTTTTGTCGAAATTCCTTTCAAGCAATTACAAAGGAATTAGCAATTCATAGATCGATGGATTCCGTATTTCGTAATATCATAACATTCATAACTAATGGAGTACAAAAAATATGGTATATAATCACGCGAATTTTTAATCTTGAAAAGTGCGTTCAATACTTGGTATCAGGATCTATTAACGACGTAGTTAAGGAAGTTTTCCAAAAACAGGCAAAAATTAAGCGTAATTAAGTGTATTCACAATATCGAAATATGTTTTAATACAGATGGTGCCTTTTTTAGGCTCTAGTGCGAGAAGTGGGTCATTTTACGTCAGGTCCAAGACTTCGGAGGGCCATCTGTACTAAAAAACGTCGTACGAGACACGTGCAAAAAGGGAATTCGTAACTCGTGTCGATTTAAAACATTCCCTTCGGTCGTGTTTTAAAACATCGCCACGCCGTTTCGGATTTCATATTTTTCGCACTTGTGTCATAATGTACTATTTTAGTACAGATGGTGCCTTTTTTAGGCGCTGGTGAGAAAAGTGGCTCATTTTACGTCAGGTCCAAAACTTCGTAGGGCCATCTGTACTGTACCAAAAAAACGTCGTACGAGACACGTGTAAAAAGGAAATTCGTAAAACGAATATCATGTTTTTTGCATATGTGTCGTAATGTACTATTTTATATCAAAAAACTTTCATTGAACTTTCCACTTTGTAAGTTATTTGGCTTCTTTTGGGCGATAACGTATCGTAAACCGGGGTTACTTTGATAAATTTTGAACTTTGGTTGCATCTGATGAAGATTTATGAACATATAAAAATTAAATTAAGATAATAATAATCGGATTTTTCTCCAGAATCAACCAGCGAAATAAAAAAAAATGTAGGATCGAACGAGGAATAACGAAATACGAACGCAGGAAATAAAAAGTCCGTAAAAAATAAAAATAGGTTCAGTACTTTTTTAGTTATTTGTATTTTCAACGTGTGCGAAAGGGACAATACTTAGCGCCTTGTTAAGTTAGGAAATGTTTATGAAAAAGGGGGTTATTGGCAGGGTGAATGGCAGCCCGCTGCCATACTATAATGCCATATACAGGGTGTAAGTCTAATACGGGCGAAACTTAACGGGTGTTAGTTTACGACATAATAAGTACATTCAGATAACTTTTACTTAAAATTAGAGCTACAAAATTATCCATACAAAATAATTCAGCGCGCGCAATGTAGTGTACGAGTTAAACACTCGTTGACAGCTAATTTCAAAAGCAGATGACGTAACTGCCATATCAACAATAATTTCAAGATTATCGGAGCAGCAATGTAGGTACGAACATTTGTTCAAATACCTCGTTCGTACCTCCATTGCTGCTCCGATAATCTTGAAAAAATTCTGTGGGGTCATAATTAAGAGTAACTTTAAAAGAACCTTGTAATCCATGATTACAGTAATGAATCCCATGCCTGGTTTAATTCATCGCCCGTATTCGATTTACACACTGTATGTACTGTAAATTGCGTATATTAGTCACCGCCCCCTTGTAGAACACTGACCGATTTTACATACACATAGATTACGAGTACGATTTCCCAGTCTTGTTGCTTTTTATATGATTAACTACTACCTATTTAACCTTGAACAATAACTTTTCTGCCCTCCAGCCTGCAAACAGCACTTTTCCGGCCGCTCCGCTTAACTCTGTTGAGCAAAAAAATAGTATACACACCTTGGCCGTTAAATGGGAAAGCCTCGGATCACATGTTTGTTTACGGATTACACGTCATCCGAGGCATTTCCCATTTAACCGGCCTTGGCATGTAATCTACTATTGGCTTATCTGTTAATAACAAAATATGTGTTTATAGGGACCGGAACCGGTATTTTAGAAAAACCTCGTCAAATCCCAATATTTTAAAATGTTTTATACTCTTTATCTACTTCTCCATATTTTATGTGATTTACAACATCCTACTTTTACATTACTCCATAAACAAATAATTAATAATTTAATTAAATTACATACAATATTGAGTACTATGTATACTAAAACATTTTAAGATATTGGGCTATTACGAGGTTATTCTAAAAAACCGGATCCCATCCCTGTTTCAGTGTTTAAATTATTTACAATATTTTTAATTTAATTCCCTACTGAAGTGTAAAGTTTAATAATTATTATTAGGGGTCGGATTATGGGTGCAAAACTTTAACAAAACTTATCAAGTGGGCATGAAAGAGCACATACATCTATAAAATATACATATCTACACACACAAACATTGTAAGTTGAAGATTCCGAGATAGGCATATGGATACAGATTTTTCAATAAAATTCTTATTTTTCTTGGCTAAAGTGTTCCCTTGTGTCAATTTTGAAGTTTTTTTAAAGTTTTGCACCCATAATTACGACCCATACTTGGGCGGATTTTTATTTTGTTGTAGTTTTTTAAAATTACTATTTTAGTAACTGTTAGTTACTATTTTAGTAAGTGGGACACTTTTTTATTTGTATCAGGATCGAAAGAGCTCGTGATTCTGAGTAGTCCAAATTCCGATAATTTTAAAAAACGACAACAAAATAAAAATCCACTAAATTATTATGGTCTCATGACTTACCTTACTATTGCAGAATGGCATCTTCGCTAGGTTTTTTCGCGATTACTTTCAATAGTAGATTACATGCCAAGGCCGTTTTAGTGGAAAACGTCTCGGGTGACGTGTAATTGTAGACCGACAAACATGTGATCCGAGGCTTTCCTCATTTAACGGCCGAGGCGTGTATACTATTTTTCTGCTCAACGGAGCCGGCAAACGGCAACTTAGTTTAGCGCAGCGGCCGGCAATGTGCAGTTTGCCGGCCGGAGGGCAGAAAAATAATTGTCTACAGTATTTGCAAGCGTTTTCTAATCCTTTTCTGCCATTACAGAGACCTAAGCCGCAACGAACTGACGGCGATTAGCCGCCGCACCTTCCGTGGGCTCTCGGCGCTGAAGAGTCTCCATCTGGATGGAAACCAACTCAAATGTATCGATGAGAAAGCGCTGGAGAATTTGAAGAGCTTGGAAGTTCTGTGAGTGACTGTGTTTATTAAAACTATAGCCCTACCACTACTGTAAGAAACATCATATTTTTGTTATGTCACATCACACATCATCAGCCTATGATAGTCTACTGCTGGACGTAGGCCTCTCCTATTAACTATGCGTAGACGCATCAGGAGGTACCCATAATCGCCACGCCGGGCAAGCGGATTGGCGATCGCAGTAATTTGTCCACTATGATGACGCTGCTGCCCATCATCATTTTTTATCAAATAATGGTCAGTGACACTTCAATCCCTTAGGCGACTCTTACGACACCCGCAGGAGGAGTTGGGGTGATGACAAATGTATTCTTACTGCCGTCACCTATTATAAATCCCTTTTCCCTACCTCGAACCCTGTCTGATCGAAGAGTCATCGTCAGCAAAACTGGCCCTATTTCTCCTCTCGCACCTTTTCTGATGTTGTCTGATGAAAGCACTCAGTCTGTCTGTTATTTTTTAAGATATTACACTTTTTAAAATTAAATAACGATTTCTTTTAATTCTATTTTCAGAACGCTTAACAACAACAATCTAACATACTTGTCGTTGGAGCCGGCAGCGGTAGCACGACTACACACTCTGCGACTAACCGACAATCCAGTCGTCTGCGATTGTCGCGTCGCGCGACTAGCGAGCGCTGTGAGGAGTACCGCCATATTGGGAGTTGGAGCTAGGTAGGTGTATGTGGAGTTACTATTACTACGCACGCTGCGACTGACCGACAATCCAGTCGTCTGCGATTGTCGCGTCGCGCGACTAGCGAGCGCTGTGAGGAGTACCGCCATATTGGGAGTTGGAGCTAGGTAGGTGTATGTGGAGTTACTATTACTACGCACGCTGCGACTGACCGACAATCCAGTCGTCTGCGATTGTCGCGTCGCGCGACTAGCGAGCGCTGTGAGGAGTACCGCCATATTGGGAGTTGGAGCTAGGTAGGTGTATGCGGAGTGACTACACACTGCGACTGACCGACAATCCAGCCGTCTGCGATTGTCGCGTCGCGCGACTAGCGAGCGCTGTGAGGAGTACCGCCATATTGGGAATTGGAGCTAGGTAGGTGTATGTGGAATTGTGGAGTTAGGTACTACGCACGCTGCGACTGCCTGGCAATCCGATTGTATAGTTGTCGCATCGTCCAAATATATATACATCAAAAACTAAATTTCCTATCTTTGAAATCGTATCTAATTGAATTCGCTATGATTGAGGGAAGGTCATCTGGTGTAATTGGGAGCACGTTGGACCTTTAATCCAGAGGAGGCGCGTTCGAATCCCATGACAATCAGAGTCTTTCGCAGTTGATTTTTTCCATGATAAGCAAATCTGCTACGACGTTGGGGGATTATCTTGCCTAAGTCAATCAGAACCTTAATTGCAATCGTCTTTCTCAGATGCCAAGCTCCTGCCGCATTGAGGGGAGCTCTGCTGACAGATTTGGAGGCCCACGAGCTGATATGCAGCGGTAAGTGTCGCCTTAAGTTTGCCTTTATGGGGACACTAAATAGGAGGAGACAGGCGGGAGTCTACCTGCTTTATAGTTTGTAGTTACAGGAGATGAATATGAGAATAAGCTTTTAAGTTTTAACTATTACGAGGCGACAAAATGTTTGATAACATTACAAAACGAACCACCCACCATATAGAACAAATTCTAAAGAGCTTTCTGCATTTTATGGCTAAATTCAAGTTGCTTACAACAAAGAGAGTGCAACGCGAAAGTCTAGGATCGATAAATACTCAATTCTTTCTCTCCAGGTCCAACAACAGCGATCCCAGGAGAATGTTCAGCGGAGCCCCGCTGCCCTCCCCCCTGCCGATGCACCCCTGAAGGAACTGTCGACTGTCGAGAGAAACTCCTGTCAGAACTGCCATCCACCATCCCGCATAGAGCTACTGAGATGTGAGTGTGTAGTTCCTCTCTTTGACCTTAGATCAGCCTTGACTCCCATGGGCCAGCAAGATATCAAGCTTAAAGTCAGTCAACAGCAATTCCAGGAGAGTACTCAGTGGAGTCTCGCTGCCCTCCCCCCTGCCGATGCACCCCTGAAGGAACTGTCGACTAACGAGAGAAACTCCTATCAGAACTGCCATCTACCATCTCGCATAGGGCTATCGAAATGTGTTTGGTATGTAGCTCCTTTCTATGGCTTTATAACAGTCCCTTATGATAGAGATTCCAAACGAGAGTGCAGCAGAACTTCTACCGGCTTTGCAGTCTTTGCAATTCATACCGTGCCTACTGCTGTCAGAATGGACGTTTACTATTTCGCATAGGGCTATATGCTGATGAGAAGTTCCGATGATCGATCACCTTTGGGTCTTAAGCCTACAATCTCAAAAAACAGACCGTTCGTGACCGTCATGTATTTTACAGTTTAATTAACTCCCTAGAGGATCTACTATCGGAACTATTTTCTAATATTCCACATGAGGTTACTGAGAAAAGATCTGGCAGATCCCAAAGTTTTTACAGTGCTCGGCCGAAGAAGGCAATCCTGACAGCTATCATTTCAGTAGGTACATTATGTATCAAAAAGTGACTTTGTTGACAGATAATGTATTCATCTGACAGCTCTCAGGATTGACTTCTTAGCGGCCTACTGTACTGAATGCAGTTAAAATAAATTATTTAACATTATGCACGATATAATACACAGAGAAATTATTACTAAGATGTAGATTGCAGTAATTTTTGCACAGAACTTCTATTTAATAAATTAAAGAACTTAAAACAGTAGGTCATTTGGCAGTACACAAACGTGACGTCACTTTTGTGTATTTCATATAAAATTCCATAGTGGTGATCGTTTTGACAGTTCGAAAAAAGATGCTGATTTGACTTGCCAGTCATCATGCTTATTATCTGCCTTTAGACTTTTAGCTCAACCCAGGGAAGTATTCGGATGTGCCCACTTGGGATAAGTTGACTAATATCTTGTAAACAATCTTCACTTCACCTTCCTCTCTTTCCAGCCGCTTAGAACAGAACGAGATAACCGAAGTCGGCGCAGACGCGTTCTCGGCCGTGAAGCGAATCGCACGCATCGATTTGAGCAACAACAAGATCACGAAGTTGGCTGCCGACGCGTTTACTGGGCTCACGCATCTGACTTCATTGTAAGTATAGCCAAAAGGGGCCGTGTGGTGACGGCAGTAAGAATACATTTGTCATCACTGCAACTCCTCCTGCGGGTGTCATAAGAGTCGACTGAAGGATTGAAGTGTCACTGACCATTATTTGATAAAAGATTGATCCACATCATAGTGGACATCATAACTGCGATCGTAAATCTGCTTGCCCAGCGAGGCGATTATGGGCATTTACCTCCTAATGCGTCTATACGCATATTAATAGGAGAGGCCTACGTGCAGCAGTGGACTATCATAGGCTGATGATGATGATTATGATGATAGCCAAAAGTGACGTAATGAATCATGTGAGTACAGGGTGCTTAGACAAGTTGCCAATCGCTAACGCTTAATCGTCAGTCGTAAACGAAATGCAGCTAACTGTCTTCGCACTAATATGAAAGAGTGCCAGAGAGGGAAAACTACGATACGCTACCAAGCGCTAGCGATTGGCGACTTGGCTGAGCATCCTTGAGCCTTTTCGCGGCTACCCGTCTCTTCTCTTTTATCGTACAATCGGAAAGAGAGATCACACACCTGAATTTTATAACATACTGTTTTTTATTGTTTTCAGAGTTTTATACGGAAATAAAATCAAGGAACTCCCGACAGGGATTTTTCATGGACTATCTTCTTTGCAGTTGCTGTAAGTGTTCAATTTACTTATTTATAACCTTTTTTTTGTGCTGGAAAAGTTATATTTGAAATAAATGAATGTTAAATCGTATATTTAAATTGCTTAGATCCTTTCCTGATGCCGTTATTAAAAAAAATAGGTATGTTTAAAATAATGAATGCGGAAGTAATCGTTTTTCGATTTCCATGTACAGGATATAAAGAAAATGTTTATCGAAGATAATAAAACATGAGTTAAATATTAATCACTTGAAACATCTACTACTATAAAACCAAACCCCATGATTTCAAGAAAAACTAATTTGCTTAACTGTTCTTATCGTTTTCAGATTGCTTAACTCGAACGAAATCACTTGCGTACGAAAAGACACGTTCCGGGATCTACAAAACTTGAAACTATTGTAAGTATCTTGTTTAGTGTCCTGCCTTTTCGCCGAATATCATAATTGCCTAAAAATGTATAGAACTATATTATATGTATATAAGAAGAACAGTACCAAGATCATTCCATGAGAATCCTAATTTTGAAGACCTGTCTTCGGTGTGTGGTCAAACCGAAAATTCACCGAAAATTCACTTGGCATAAGTAGTCACAGTCACATTTATTATTTGGCAACATCATTTGGCCCAATTTTCACTTGCCGGCTAGGTTAGGTTATGATATGATACATGCCCAAGTAACAAAATTCTCCGGTAGTGCACAGTTCATAGGCTTACAGCACTAGTACCTCTCTCTTAATGGTTCTAGGTTTTACCGCAAACCTGATAACAGGTTCCACGGAGTTTGCTGATGATGCAAATGATACATTGGGAAGTGGAGAAAAAAGAGAAGGGAATTGGGAAACAAACCTGGTTCATGAATGTGCTGACGTGAATGACGCGCTGTCAGACTTCTACTCTCTTCTGCCCCAGGGCGTGTATATGATAGAAATATAAATGATTTTCCATGGGTTTCTTGAATTTCACGTCACTCGCGAATAAATTAGCTAGAGGGAGATGTTCCTGGCGTACGGAGCGGTAAGGGTGATGTCAAGATGTTTCCCAGGCTACCCCCTAGGTAGTTTGCAGAATAGGAAATAGGAAAATATAAAGGGTAGAATTAAGCCAGCCTCAGTAGCCTAGTTGGTAGTGACCCTGCCTACGAAGCTGGAGCTTCCGGGTTCGAATCCCGGCGAGGGCATTTTTTGTGTAATTATTTATGACAAATGTCTGTTCCTTGGTCGTGGCTGTTTATATATTTAAGTATCTATATGTATCTATCGATTATATTATATCGTCGCCTGGTACCCGCACCGCAAGCCTTAATTGAACTTACCGTGGGACTAGGTCGATTTGTGTAAGATGTCCCAAGATATTTATTTATTTATTAAGGGGAATAGGGATGCGAACATCAATTAGAGATGTGAAAATGATTCGGAATGCGCCAGTACATATGTATATCAAACGTTCCAGCTGGCAAGTGATCTTTTGGCGATTTAAATCTGTAATAAGTTGGCTGGGAATTAATATTCGGCAAATTTATTTTCGGTGACCAATAATTTAGAGAACCATCTTATTTAATGTTTTGTAAACCACTGATTTTGTTTTTTTTTTCTTACAGATCTCTATACGATAATAACATCAGGTCTCTACCAAACGGGACTTTCGCGGCGTTAACGGGCATACAGACTTTGTAAGGATTTTTTTTATCATACAACATTTATTTGTATAAATGATGTGATATATTATATTATATATTTAAGCTGCGACCATATACAGGGTGTGGCCTGTAACAGGAGCAAAAAATCAAATGGAAGACTCCTCTGACTGCCTCTAGTTATTCGCATAAGGTCCCAGTGTTTTAAAGTTATCCATTAAGGAGAAACAGTATGTTAAAGTTACGACCTATGAGTGATTTATCTAGGTATCACAACATTGTACCTTATTAACAAATAAACCTATTGGTAGTTCAGTGGACATAAAACTAAATGAGCTAAAAAGTTTTTTTGAACTCATGGTTTTTTAACTGGTTTAGCAAAAAAAAAATGTTTTTTTTGTGTTACACCGATTTAACTTTTTTGGTATAAGTCGACTGCAGTAAAACTACATAAAAAAAAGGAAATTTTTTTTTTTTTGCAAAAAAAAATTTTTTTTTAAGTTTTAACTATTAAATTATGACTATTTATTGGGTTATTAGTGTACTGTTTCATTTTTTGCTCCTATTAAAGGCCACACCCTGTATAACATGGACGTCTAACGCCAGCTCAAAAATGCCCCCAAAACCAATTGTTCCATTGTGCCAAGATGGACAGGACATAGCGCTTTTCATGACACCGCGCATATTTCGACGCAACATCTTTTACAAATGTTTATTGAATATCGCCAATCAAAACTTTGATGGACAACTATTTTTAAATGGCGGTTTAAGTTTTTATAGGTTGACATTCAAATTCATTGCCGTGATGCATTGAAAAGGGGGTGACACTTGTCAATTAAAATTCAGGACCGTTTTTGAAAGGCAATTTAGTATGGCGTGCGGCTTCCATATTTTATTTGTTCGTAGTATACAGGGTGTTACGTCAGCATTCCGAAAGATTTTAATGCTGGATTCCTGACCATATTTAGAGTCTTTAATGTTATTTAAAATACCTTTTTTCGTAATACCGTTTTTCGACGTAACTCGTCATTTAACTTCTTTTGGATTACAATGCTACCACAATGTGTTCTAATATTACCACACCTTTTGCCTGACAATCAAAAAATACGAATAGACTTGACGAAATAACCTCTACCTAAAAAAAACAATTGAAATAAATAATTTAAACAAATTGTTGTTGTGATAAAAAGTACTGGAAATGTTAAAAAGTATTCAAATCGGCCTAAAAAAAAAGAAAAAAAAATTTTTTTTTTTTTGGTGGAATTGACATTAGGTCTCATAATATTTTTTGTTTATTTTGATGTCTAGAATGCATAGTTAAAATCTTTCGCAATGCTCGCGTAACACCGTGTACAAGGCTCATCTATAAACTGTCAAATGTTCATTCTTAGAAATATGTTTTTTTTTTCCACAGGCATCTAGGTCGCAACCCGTTCGCTTGCGACTGTTCGTTACGCTGGCTGGCCGCGTATCTCCGAAAAAACCCGAGCCTTGAGACTTCGGGCGCTAAATGTGACGCCCCGAAGAGGATGGCTAGGAAACGAATCGATGCTCTGAGGGAAGACAACTTTAAGTGCAAACGTGAGTCTTGGTAACTTTTTCTACTGAAGTATTTGAAGAATCCTACTTAGTTCGGGTAGTTCTATGCGATTATTCCGTCGCACAAATCAAGTCATTATCATTCCCAAATTATTGACGAACTGCGTATAAATAGTGGAGTCATTTTCGGTTATCTTGTAGCAGACGCATGTTTGTCTGCTATTCTGGCATAATAGTCTCGTTTGCTTTTATAAAACGGAAAATAAAGTGGCGATGGTAATGAACAAAACACACGCATTAAAAATCGCATAGAAACACCGGTTCACATTTGGAAAAACTTAAAAATTTGTTGTGGGGAAAGAAATACCTATTGCGTACTCGTATAGGTCGAAATAGTTTTTTTTTTCGCGTAACTATAAGCGCAAACTCATTTTACTTAAGCCGTTTAAATAGGTAAGTTATGTAGCTATACTTGCACTCCTTTATCTATCGGGAATATTCAGAGCTCATTCTAAAGCCGGGTTGTTCGCGGAAGCTAATTTCTCTGCGAATGAAATATTTGTCTTTGTGCTGATTTTGGAGTGAAGTAGGTACGTGCAAACGTACCTACGTATAATTAGATTTGTGCTCACGTTGCCAAACTAATATTAAAAATAGAGCTTGTACATTTGCCACGATATTTAATGACAGGTAAAATCAAGCTTGCTAATCCATGTGGTGACGGCAGTAAGAATACATTTGTCACTACCCCAACTCCTCCTGCGGGTGTCGTAAGAGTCGACTAAGGGATTGAAGTGTCACTGACCATTTGACAAAAGATTGATGATGGGCAGTTGCGTCATCACATCAGAGTGGACACACCGTGCACCAATACGCTTGCACAGCGTGGCGATTATAGGCATTTACCGCCTGATACGCATTTATTAGGAGAGGCCTACGTCCAGCAGTGGACTATCATAGGCTGATGATGATGATGATGATGATTTTTAGATAGATAGATAGATAGAATACTCTTTATTGCACACCTTAACAAAAAAGAAAACATGGTTAAAACAGACGATTATACATAGAGGTACACAACAGGCGGTCTTATCGCTATAAAGCAATCTCTTCCAGACAACCTTTGGGTAGCGGAAACAAATTAAAATAGTGAAACAGTAGGTGATTGCAACATTTTAAGAAGCACATTTATCTTATCACACACATTTAAAAGAACATATACATATATATATATTATAAATAGGTATACAAAACATACATATATATACATATATATAAATAAATATACCTATACCTACATATAAAAATAAAATATGGAAAACTAGCCATACAACTAAACCAGCCAATCCAGCCATAGATATGCCAGTAAACGACTAAAATTAAGACTACCCACTATAGTTATGGGAGTAAATAGTGATCTTTAAGTCGTTTTTTAAATATATTCAGAGATTGAGCGCGCCTAACATCCGGCGGCAGGGAGTTCCAAAGACGAACAGCCAGGAATGTAAAAGAACGGTTATAAAATTTTGAAGACGAGGATGGGACGGAAAGAAGTAGATTTTGTGACGACCTGACCGAACAAAGATAATTGAATTTTATTTTATTGTATTTTATTTTATTGACAAAAAGTTACATGACATTACAGTTTACAACTAATGCGTCACGAACTGAAACTAATAATAAAATATGTACCTATAGATAACAAATAAATAAATTACACTGGTACAGTGAAGCACCTTACATCCATCTCCTCACAAAACCTAAGGCACTCACTATTTTATTTATTGTTGTATTTTATATTGTTTTATTAAGTATAATTTAGTCCATCATTACGTATGTACTAATATTTTTAAGAATGAGTTTAAACTAATCCACCAAACCAAATATGATTACTGATAACGCCATCGATAATGTGCGAAGGTTGCGGCACGCATCCCTACAAGCGTAGCAAAGGGGGCGTGTCCAACCCGGTGATTTATGGCCCGGCCGGCACGATGCCTTTGCGACGACAATACACACTATGATGACGATGATGTATGTAAAATCAAGCTTTAAATTGTATTCTAGCGGGCGAAGAAACCGCAAACGCATGCGGCGACGCGGCAGCGTGCCCCGCAGCGTGCTCGTGCGAGTACGCCACTCGCGCCGTCACCGTCGCGTGCGCACGCCAGTCGCTCTCCGACGTGCCCCGTGACCTACCGCTTAACACTGACGCCCTGTGAGTACTTTAAGTGTTACTGTAGGCATAGACGCCGTCACTCGCGCATAGACGCCGTCACTCGCGCCGTCACCGTCGCGTGCGCACGCCAGTCGCTCTCCGACGTGCCCCGTGACCTACCGCTTAACACTGACGCCCTGTGAGTACTTTAAGTGTTACTGTAGGCATAGACGCCGTCACTCGCGCATAGACGCCGTCACTCGCGCCGTCACCGTCGCGTGCGCACGCCAGTCGCTCTCCGACGTGCCCCGTGACCTACCGCTTAACACTGACGCCCTGTGAGTACTTTAAGTGTTACTGTAGGCATAGACGCCGTCACTCGCGCATAGACGCCGTCACTCGCGCCGTCACCGTCGCGTGCGCACGCCAGGCGCTCTCCGACGTGCCCCGTGACCTACCGCTCAACACTGACGCCCTGTGAGTACTTGAAGTGTTACTGTAGGCATAGACGCCGTCACTCGCGCCGTCACCGTTGCGTGCGCACGCCAGTCGCTCTCCGACGTGCCGCGTGACCTGCCGCTCAACACTGACGCCCTGTGAGTACTTTAAGTGTTACTGTAGACATAGACGCCGTCACTCGCGCCGTCACCGTCGCGTGCGCACGCCAGTCTTTCTCCGACGTGCCGCGTGACCTACCGCTTAACACTGACGCCCTGTGAGTACTTTAAGTGTTACTGTAGGCATAGACGCCGTCACTCGCGCATAGACGCCGTCACTCGCGCCGTCACCGTCGCGTGCGCACGCCAGTCGCTCGCCGACGTGCCGCGCGACCTACCGCTTAACACTGACGCCCTGTGAGTACTTGTGTTACTGTAGGTCTGGCTAATATGCCATTTTGCGATCGTATACGACAGCAATAAGTCATGTGACCATAATATCGTATGATAATGATCACGTGACTCTTTCGTTCGAATCTGTCATCCTCATACATTTATTACTTAGGGCTTGTCCATTAATCACGTCATACTGTATGGGGGGGAGGGGGGATCACCGTACAAATCACGTGTAATTTTTGTTACACGCGAATCTGCTGAACAGCATTATAATCAGTAAAAAAATCTTTACTTTTTTATAAAACACTTTAAGTACCTACGAAGTTTTAAGACTTCTCGAACATTTACCTCGTAGTTGTTATTAAAAGGACTACTTGAGTTGGCAAAAAGTTACACGTCATATTGGCTGGGGGGGGGGGGGGTCTAAAACAGGCCAAAATCGTATGACGTGATAAATGGACAAGCCCTTACCTATTGCCAGGGCCTAATCTTCATGCCGATGACATAAATTTTTGACGTCACGCTCCATTTAGGGTGATCCCAAATAGTTTTATTGTTAATTATTAATCATTAGTCGTTAATCATTTTAATCATGTACAAATGATTTCAAAAGTACTATATTTACTCGTGAAATTAATAATAAATACCTACTTGTGCTGTACGTTAAAGAGGAATTCTGTTTTCTACGTAATTACTTATTGAAATGTTTTAACTCAATAATTTAATAAAATGTATGTATAAAAATAAATCAAATAGTTTTATCTATATTTGCTATGAGAGGCGCGTCCGGCGTGCAGGGAATTTCATAAAAATACGATTTTGACTTTTACAATACATAATGTTACGGGACCTCCTCACTCATGCGCGAGTCACCAACAAGAGTGTGGAACCAATCTGCGAAATCGGCACTACTCATGTTCGCGGCATGTGTTCCGCGCACAAGTGGGGAGGGTTATTTATAAAATTTAACGTGTATCATATTTTAATATTCACATTTGTGTTTGTTCGCAGACTGATGCCCGACAACAGCCTCGGGCAGATTAAGTCCGATGGACTCTTCGGCCGGCTGCCCGACCTGATTAAACTTGATTTCAGGAACAACGGTGAGTTGTCGAACTGCTGGTGAAGGGACCACGCAAAATAGGCACGTTCGATGTCGAGTTGTGAAAAAAACGGCCAGAAAAACAAAAACAACGAACTGCTGTTGTAGTAGCCGATTTCAAAGAATTAATTTTTCACAGTTATAGATTATTCCTTATTAATATGAGGGTAAGAAACACGATTTTTCCCATAGTCTTAACGTCATATATATAAGGCTCATTTCTAAACTGTCAAATGTTCATTCTTAGAAATCGGCAACTGTACATTAGCGGTCTTTAATGCATGTGCTTGTCAGCAATCATACGGCCTTCATGAGACCACGTATCTCTTTTCAATTGTATTGATTTTAAAACTATAAGTAGTAGCTCCCAAGTACTATCAAGCGCTAAATATGATAGGACTCTGGCGGTTATTGATAGGGCAGCGTAGCTTCTATTCTGTTAACACTGAAACATGACGAGATTTTTCACTGTTAGGGACATCCAATTACTTAGCGTTAGATTAGGGGTTCCGTATTTACTCGTATTCAAAAACGGCTCGGCCACTTATATTCGAAATATTTTTATTTGTAACTGTTCTATAAGCCCACTATTCATGATATTTTCATATATTTTGGAGGGGCACAATTTTCATAAGTCCTCAAAGTGTTTAAATATCTTCTCTCTCTTCTCAACTTGACAAGAGGTGGTAAAATAATCATTTATTCGAATAGTTTAAAAAGGTTGGTCTGTGATTCGAAGTAATGAAAGTTTCGATTTTATACCTTCTTTTCCAAACCAATGTTCATTAGGTCAATTAGGTCTAATTTTCACTTACAAAAGGAAAACGCGATGTCATCGAGAAAATGACAATTGAAGGAAGGAAGGTGGAAGGAGTGACAGTGATAGTGACAATGTTTTATTTTTAACACGTTCGACTCCGACACTGTTTCACTAAATGCCGATCGAAATTATCTGATAGAACTCCCATGCCAGTGACACACATCTGTGACCGAAAAGATTGTACTCTTATGCTGGTGACACAGCACTTGTGTCAAAAACGTTCGTATTCTATGCCACTGGCATAGGAGTAAGAACTTGATTTATGCTAGCGGCATAAGAATAAGATTACTTTTATCACGTATGTGTGTCACTGGCATAGGAGTCAGATTTTGTTGTCACCGACGTCAAACGTGTTAACCCGAAAAAAAGGAAGAAAAGTCTCACAAATTCCCGAAAATAACATTTGATTTTGTCCGACATTTTCAGCGCTAATTTTTTTTTGTACAGGTATAACAGTAATAGAAGACAACGCATTCGACGGCGCTGCCAACATACAGGAGTTGCTGCTGGACGGAAATATGCTGCAAACTGTCACTGACAAGATGTTCTTCGGATTGCATAGCCTGAGCACTCTGTAAGCAGGATATTTCTATTTATTATAGTTGCCGAGTTTTAAGAATGAACTTTTGATAGTTATAGATTAAACCTTATTAATATGAGGGTAAGACTCACCGTTTTTTCTAATAGTTTTAACGTCATATAATTATATAAGACTAATTTCAAACTGTCAAAAGTTCATTCTTAGAACTCGGAAACTGTACCTACTGTTGTTGGCTTTTGGCTTAGAACACAGGTTCCCAAACGATTTGTGTAAACGCCCCCAGGCCAAGACACGGTAATTTTCAAGGCCTCTCACGTCCCTATAAAAAAAACGAATCCTTGAAACTATTGTGACTGATTGAAATTATTCACATAATTTTGCAATAATTTAAATCACTGATTGTGTGACTCAAGGTCGTATAATGGCTTACGAGGTTGTGTCATAAAAATATACTTCTTTGCAAAATACATACATTTCATATACGAGGTCGAGTCATACACCCTGGACATACGAGGTTGGTTTTATTCCTCGGTTATGTTTCACCGATACACGGATTTTTTTATAAAAGGCACTCCTCACTCTTGACCGAAATAAAAGCCGCCAAATATAATGTTACTTAATGGTGTTTTTATTTCTCTTTTAGGTCTCTCACCGACAACAAGATAAGATGCATCACTCCCGCTGCATTTGATCATCTGACTATGCTTTCTACACTGTAAGTAACTTATTTATTAATATTTAGCTCTTTAATGGTTAGTTCCATGTAACTTAGAATAGGGATTAGATAGAGAGTGTTGCTATTAAGTATAAAATAAATAAATAAATATCTTGGGATATCTTACACACACAAACACATACACACACTCACACACATACACACACACGCACACACATACACACACATCCATATATACACACATAGGTACATATACACGTATATATTTAACACGTTCGCCTCCGGTACTGTTTGACTAAGTGCTTATACTATGCCGATCGAAATTATCTGATAGAAATCCTATGCCAGTGACACGCATGTGTGACCGAAAAGATTGTACTCCTATGCCGGTGACACAGCACTGTGTCAAAAACGTTCGTATTTCGATGCCACTGGCATAGGAGTGAGAACTTGATTAATGCTAGTGGCATAAGAATAAGATTACTTTGATCACGTATGTGTGTCACTGGCATAGGAGTACAGTTTTTTCGGTCACATATGTGTGTCACCGGCGTCGAACGTGTTAAAGTAAGTGACAAGCACAGATAAGGCTATGCAGGCTATTGATTGCTTATGAATTACACGTTATCTTATCAGTCATTTTAGAAACTGTTTTAAACGGTTTCCTAGAAAATACTATCATAAGCCACTGGATATGATTGAAAATAAAATTATTAAATTAGTGTATTTTGTATTGTATTATATTCTGGTCATTTTCTGCAACTCGACATCAAATGTCTATTTTGCGTGGTCCCAACGCTGACCGAATACTTGCTGGTAACTTCACATACAATACACGCTTTCGGAGATTTACTTATGCAGGCTTCCTTACGATATTCTGCTTCTTCGTAAATCTTCTTCAATCGATGTTCCTTCATCGTGCGAAGTGTCTTTATTTTATAATTTTCGTTCTTATAATTATATTCCTTTAACACTTATTGAGATATGATAATTGTAACTAAAAATGATATTTTTTAGTACAGGTGGTGTCTTTTTTAGGCTCTAGTGCAATAAGTGTGTCATTTTACATCAGGTCTAATCGGAGGGCCATCTGCACTAAAAAACGTCGTACGAGACACGTGCAAAAACGAAATTCGTATCTCGTGTCGATTTAACACACTCCCTATCGGTTGTGTTTTAAAACATCGCCACATCGCCATCAATTTCATGTTTTTCGCACTTGTGTCGTAATGTAGTCACGTCTAATAATATGTATACATTTCGGAACGTATGTCAAAGGCATAAGGGTCAAAATCGCATACATATTATTAGAGCCGGCCCTACTATTATATAACAGAAACCTAGAAGGCAATCCACTGGAGTGCAACTGCCATACCGCATGGCTGGCCAGCTGGCTGCGCTCGCGCCGCCTCGCGCCGGGCGCGACTTGCGCGTCGCCGGCGCCGTTGCGGCAAGCGCAACTACATGCGCTGGACCAGGCGGACTTTAAGTGCGAGCGTGAGTATCTTTATCTACGAACAAATAAAACATGAAAGCCGCATGCCATACTAAATTGCCTTTCAAGAACGGTCCTGAATTGTAGTTGACAAGTGTCACCCTATCTTCCATGCATTACGGTAATGAATTTCAATATCTATAAAAACTTAAACCGCCATTTAAAAATAGTTGTGATTGGTTCATCAAAGTTTTGATTGGCTTTTCTATAAATATTTGTTATAGATGTTGCGTCGAAGTACGCGCGGTGTTAAGAAAAGCGCTATGTCCTGCACATCTTGGCACAATTGAACAATTGTTTTTGGGGGCATTTTTGAGCTGGCGTTAGACGTCCATGTTATATATGGTCGCAGATCTTTATCTAAACCCATCCTTATAGACAGATTTAAATAATCACCACCATTAATAGTACATCGTGCATCAAATAAATAAATAAATAAATATCTCGGGACATCTTACACTAATCAACCTAGTCCCACGGTAAGCTCAATTAAGGCTTGTGTTGTGGGTACCAGGCGACGATATATATAACAGATAGATACGTATACACCGTGTTTTAATTGATTTCCGTTAAATTAAAGGGAAGCTTATTTAGGTCAAAAATAATCGATTTCTCTAAGAAACTAGTATCTTAACTCTTACTATTATTGAGTTATTCAAAAAATAAGTTTAATGACTGAACAAGTGTATTGCAACCTTTATTACTGCTTTAATGCTACTTATTTTGACATGTGCCGTCAGTCACCTGAAATTAACTTTTGTGTTATTCTTAAGGTTATATCACACTTACTATTTCATTTATTATGTATGAAAACGAAAAAAAAAATTTTTTTTCGAGTTCGACTAAAAGCTATATACCAGGTAGCTCCAATTAACGTACCAAGCAGCCGCCTGTTAAATTTAACGGAATTCAAAAACACGGTGTAGATACTTAGATACATACACAGCCATGACCAAGGAACAAACATTTGTGATAAATAAATACACAAAGAATGCCCTCGCCGGGATTCGAATCCGGAACCTCAAGCTTCGTAGGCAGGGTCACTACCAACTAGGCTACAGAGGCTGACAAATCAAGGGTGGTACGGAATTATCAACGAGAGTGTTTTTATGACTCGAGTTAGTATTCCGCTTACCAACCGTGATGCATACAATGTTTTTCATCACACTTGTCACGACAAAAATAGTACATTGTGCATCAAGGGAGGTAAGTACGGAATTACTAACGAGAGTGTTAGAAGCCCGACGCCGTTGGCGGAGGGCTTTTATGACTCGAGTTAGTATTCCGCTTACCGACCGTGATGCATACAATGTTTCAATGTTTTTCATCACACTTGCCGACAAAAAAAAAGTTTTAAGACATAATATTATTAAATGACGTACTGACATTTCTATGACTCCGTAGGGAATTTCACTTTACTGTTACTCCCGCTACGCACGCAAGGAATGGCGCGCTTAGACAGCAAGTGTGATGAACAATTAGTTTTAAGACATAATATTATTAAATGACGTACTGACATTTCTATGACTCCGTAGGGAATTTCACTTTACTGTTACTCCCGCTACGCACGCAAGGAATGGCGCGGTTAGACAGCAAGTGTGATGAACAATTAGTTTTAAAACATAATATTATTTTCTCCAATATGCTCGGAAATGTTCGCATTAATGTAGCAAAAACGAAACGCGAAGTACCTTCTTATGTACCAGCTCAAATTAAAAAAAAAGATTTTCATTATTGTACAGTTTTTGCGGCCGCGAAATTGTACTAAAATCCATTAATGTATTGTTTTTTACTTCTTAAAAACTACTTTTGGACTTTGAAAAAAATGCATACAGCCAAATTCTAAAACCACGACCAAACGCCTGGTCTGGATAGAGCGAGAGACGGCGATCAAATCTATGGCCGTCTCGTTCTATCATGAGTTACAAACGCCTCGGTGTGTCAGGTCGTGTAGGTACGGTTTAATGAAACCATAGATATCGTTACTATTTTTTATGAACGACCATGCATTAAAAAAAAGTTTAGGCGGGAATCATAAGAGATTTTTTCTTTTCAATTGTTATTCAATTTGCAAGAAGAATTACTTAATCGATTGTAATAAATTTTGTTTTATTTCCTTGCATGTTTGGAGAAAAGTCCTATATGTGCCTCGGACGGAAATAGAATTTCGTGGATTCGTATGTAATTGTCGGCCTCAGCTTCGCTTCGTCCGACAAAAAATACTCATCCACGAAATTCGCTTTCCCGGCCTCTGCAATAATGTACTATAAATGACGTACTGACGTTTCTATTACTCCCGCTACGCACGCAAGCAAGTGCGCGCTTAGACAGCAAGTGTGATGAAAAAAAATGTAAAACCGACGTCAACTGATTTCGTTAAGATCCCCGATTAATTTCCATCATTGGTTTCCTAAATACTTTCTGAAATGCAAATTCTCGTAAACGAATGAAAATTACCAAAATCGCCATACATGTACCTATAACATTTGAAGAGATCCCTCGATTTCTCCAAGATCCCATCATCAGACCCCAACTTGGTGCCAACGGGACGTCTCGGGGTTATACACGTTCGATCACAAAAAGAAAATTTAAAATCTGTTCTCGATTCTCGAAGATATCGGGTAACATACATACAACAAAAAAATCAGTCGAATTGAGAACCGCCTTTTTTTGAAATCGGTTAAAAAGATGTCATATACCAAGGAAAACATAAAGTTTACCAATGTCGAAGGTGCCTCAGCTTTCGCGACTGATGCCTAAACCTGGATCACTTCAGCTTAGCGGACACCGATCGAATTTCTCGGGTATAACCCGATGGCAGATGGGCGATGTAACCTGTTTCCAAAATTTTATGTCGTATTTAATATTTGTTCCAGCGGAAGACAAAGGCTGCCTGGCAGCAGATTACTGCCCGGCGCAATGCTCTTGCACCGGCACGGTCGTTCGCTGCTCCCGCGCACAGCTGAATTCGTTGCCTAGCAACATACCGCGGCAAACTACCGAACTGTAAGTTTACCTGGGCAAACGCTAGATGGCAGTACGGACACTTTATTAGCGCAATGTACCAATTTGTTGTAGAAGCGTTTTATTTAAGCCACAAAATACCCGTACCTTCTTCATGCAAGAGCGCGCAAACACTGGCTTTTGCCTTGAAACTTGTTAGCGGAAGATAAAGGCTGCCTGGCAGCAGATTACTTTATTTACAAATCTGTACAATTAATACTTAATTTGTAAATAGTCAAAGATAAAATATTTGCCCTAAATCGCTGTCAATGGGCAGGGTGCCCAGAAGGCTGGCAGTATTTCGTTCGCTGATTATACAGACATACCTAGCCTAAATCTAAAATCCGCCCTTGTGGCTTGGTACCGCAGTCCACCTTGTGGGGGGCCTACCCATGCTCAGTCTTTTCAGTACAAATGGTGCTTTTTATACGCACTAGTGGTTAATTTTTTGTCAGGTCAAAACTTCGGAGCGCCATCTATATTGAAAAACGTCGTACGATACTCGTGCCAAAAGACTGTATCGTAATATACTATTATATTCCAGATACCTAGAATCCAACGATATCACCAGCATCTCACCAGAGCAGATCCAGCATCTGACTCAGCTGACGCGGCTGGACCTGTCAAACAACAAGATTGGCGTGTTAGCCAACAACACTTTCCAGGGACTTACGAAATTGTCGACGCTTATTGTCAGTTACAACAAACTGCGATGTGTTCAAGTAAGTAACTCTACGAACAAATAAAACAAGGAAGCCGCACGCCATACTAAATTCCCTTTCAAAACCGGTCCTAAGTTTTAGTTGACAAGTGTCACGCTCTCTTTAATGCATCACGGTAATGAATTTCAATATCAACCTATAACAACTTAAACCGCCATTCAAAAATGGTTTCATGGGTCCATAAAAGTTTTGATTGGCTATATTCTATAAACATTTCTTAAAGATGTCGCGTCGAAATATGCGCGGTGTTAAAAAAAGCGCTATGTCCTGTCCATCTTGGCACAATTGAACGATTGTTTTTGGGGGCATTTTTGAGCTGGCGTTAGACGTCCATGTTATATATGGTCGCAGAAGTAACTAGTGAATGTTTGTTGGTTGTTTAAAAGGTGCTGGCTAAAGGCCCTCTAAGGACTTATGAAATTATTGTAATTTTTAGGATGTTTTGACTTGACTGTCCCGCTCCTTAATGTAATATGGATTTACGTGGAACAATGTGTTTAACATGAGGTGCCACCGTAAGTTTATCGTAGACTTACTTTCTGGCCATCCCATACCTACTCTATGATAGCCCACTGCAGGACGTAGGCCTCTTCTATTAACTATGCTATACGCATTAGGAGGTAAATGTCCATAATCCCCACGCTGGACAAGCGGTTTGGCGATCGCAGTAATGTGTCCACTATGATGACGCTGCTGCCCATCATCAATCTTTTATCAAATAATGGTCGGTGACACTTCAATCCCTTAGTCGACTCTTACTCACGGTGCTGGGTCATAGTAGGCGGCCGATCCAATTTCGCTTGATTATTTACATGATGGCACTGGATTTTTCAAGTCTCGGCTTCTAAAAGCGTAAACAAACAGCCTTGAATTATTTTATTTTGCAGCGCGACGCCCTAAAAGGACTGACGCAGCTACGCGTATTATCTCTCCACGGAAACAATATATCGATGCTCGCCGATGGAGTCTTCAGGGATTTGGAGTCCATCTCACACGTGTAAGCATTGAATCCCTATTTAAATAGGACATAGGATCTCATCATCATCATCTTCCTAGGCTACAGAAACTGTCATGAAGTTAATTTAGACTAGAATGTAAAACCTCTTGACCGCCACAGGTAGACGACAGGTAGACGACAACGAAAAATCGTAACTACGATGCCAATGACGGCACTGGCCGACAGGTACACCAATGCAGTATTAATTTACGCGGGACACCGTAAAGTTCAATTTCGCTTAAAATTACAATCCTCTGGCGTCAATCTCTCGACACATCGTTACGTCTAATGACTGTCAAAGGTTCAAATGTCTTATATTAGTTCCACTTATTACCATAGGTGGCGCTAGTCCTCTTCTGATTAACTCTGAAGTGTGTAAAACTGGCAGAAACCTAATTTTATTAATAAAACAGTTTGTAAATTGATTATTTATTACATTTCAGACCTTTAGTTGCACAATTCTAGTACTTGGATATACCTATAACCTCGTCCTGCCCGTATACTAAATTAGAGCTTTTGAAATTGAAACCTAATGAGTTCGAAAATATAATCGCTTTTCTTTTGTTCTAAACAATCGAATATATATGTCCTTTATAAATCACATTGGGCAGGACGAGGTCATATATATCCGTTAAGTGAATCAGGTGTTTATTACTTTAATATTCCTTTGAACTACTGCAATCTTAAAGGTCAAGCTATTAGTATATGTAGTTACAGGACTTGTAGTAAAGTACATATCCAATTGCTTCAGGTAACTGTAACTACATGTCATAACTCTTATTTTACATAGCAATAGAGTATTGCAAAAATCAAAGCATAGGAGTGGATATATAAGATCCTTGTAATTATGGGTTTTTGCATCTCAAATTTCCTTCACAGCGCCCTCGGATCTAATCCTCTTTACTGTGACTGCTCTACTCGCTGGTTGTCCGAATGGGCCAAAAGCGCTGGCGAATACGTCGAGCCCGGCATAGCTCGCTGCGCCGACCCGCCTGCAATGAGAGACAAGCTCATACTGAGCACGCAATCTTCAGCGTTTGTTTGCAAAGGTACGTGTTAGTTGTAATTTGGTTTATGTTTAGGTATTGCCGCTATATGCTAACCTCTAGATGGTGTTGTCATACATTTAGCTTCTTGAAACAACCATCTGTAACTTGCATGCAAAGCTAACTGCTCAAATGTCATCATCATCATCATCATCTCAGCCATAAGACGTCCACTGCTGTACATAGGCCTCCCCTCTACTCTGGACCTCCACATGTACCGGTTAGATGCGACCTGCATCCAGCGTGTCCCGGCGACCTTCATAAGGTCGTCTGTCCATCTTGTGGGTGGACGTTCTACGCTGCGTATGTATTTATTTTATTTATGTACGAAGTGATAAAAGTGGGATTATGTTTTAACTAGTTACTAGATGGGTATGATAATTCTGTCACCCCCTTTATAACAGTCTATATCAGTTCTACAAATACGTTTTGTGACTAAACTGACGGCATGAAAGACAGCAAGCAAGTTTAATGAATCTACCACAGTTTTTATTTCGCGTCTTAAATTGATACGAGTATTATGAATATGACGACCCGATAAGTTCAAGCTCAAACTCATGAAAAGTGGTCGCCATCTTGATTTTCTTCATTTATATTCCGAGCCTGCTGAAAATTTAAATCGAAGGATCCAATGTTTTCCAAACTGTCCCTTAATAGTCTTAATGTAGAGCTTAACTCAATGAGGTGTCAATTTTGATTTTACGTCTTTAAAGTTAGGGCAGACTATGTACTCACGTGTTAAATCTAACCTATAAACTCTTTCCAGGCAAACCCCCATCGGACATAGTGTCAAAATGCGACCGCTGCTACAACAACCCCTGCCGCAACGGCGGCGCCTGTTCCGCGACTGCGTCCGGCGGCTTCAAGTGCACGTGCGCGCGCGGCTTCCACGGCGCCACTTGCGACGCGCAGATAGATGCGTGCTATGGCGAGCCGTGTGCCAACGGCGTCTGTCAATTGCTAGAAGAAGGACGGTTCCAGTAAGTACCCGGAGTTCCTAATAGGTGGCGCTATTTTCAATTTACTAGACGATACCTTATTATACCTATGGATTAGTGAAACAATGTTTCCACCACGCGATTGGAGATGCGCAGATAGATGCGTGCTATGGCGAGCCGTGTGCCAACGGCGTCTGTCAATTGCTAGAAGATGGACGTTTCCAGTAAGTACAGGTCTTTTCCACTAGATGTCGCTGTTTTCAACATTCTATTTGCTGCAATATTATGAATGCTACTCTAACGATGAAATGTTTCCACGGCGCTAGCGTAAAAAGGGGTAAATAGGAATGACAGGGTAAATAGGAATGTAGACTACACTAGTCTGTTAGCCCACGACAAGCAGTCCAGTGTAGAATAACACATATGAAATAATCTGTTTGTCCTGGGCTAACAGACCAGTTTACTCTACGTTCCTATTTACCCCGCCATTCCTATTTACCCCGTTTTACGGTACTTGCGATGCAGAGATAGATGCGTGCTATTGCGAGCCGTGCGCTAATGTCAGTTGCTAGAAGAGGGACGGTTCCAGTAAGTACTAGTCTTTTCCGCTAGATGTCGCTGTTTTCAACATTCTTGTTGGCTCTTCATTATGAATGTGAGTCTAACGGTAGCCGTGCGCTAATTATTAGTTTGTCAGTTGTTAAAACAAGGACGGTTCCAGTTAGTATTGGGTATTGTTCACTAGATGTCGGAGTTTTCAAAATCCCAGATAATACGCATACATGTGACCCAGCCTATCAATTGTTTTCACAGTGTGTGTATTAGAGTTGTGCTATGTCAAACCGTGTGTGTACAAAGCCTGTCAGTTGCTGATCAGTTGTGTTCACTAACGCCGTCCATACATGGCGACCCTGCCTTTAAGGCACGGCATAGTGTTTGCGAGTACGAGGCCATAATGAAAAATGTAAGATAGATAATTAAAATTATTCCTAAGTATCGAAATTTCTTTAATCGACCTTTCTTTCTAGCTGCTCCTGCCAGCCCGGCTACACCGGAGTGCGTTGTGAAGTGAACATCGACGATTGTGCCGCTCATCGCTGCCAGAACAACGCGACTTGTATCGACCAGCTGGAGGGATATTCGTGCCAATGCGCCCCTGGATATATGGGTAAGATGGCAATGGCATACCTCTTTTTTATATTATAGGAGGCAAACGAGGAAACAGCAGATTACGTGATATCCTGGCCATCATCAACACTGGCAGGATCAAAAGTGCCGCTGTTGGCTTTTCAAATATAAAATACGTTCTTTACTAGTAAATTTAAGGTCGAATCGATCTGAAAAAATATCACGAGAAACAGTTTTTATCGCAACATTTTGCAACTGGTGCTTTCCGTGGAATGAAATGGACAATGATGACTGCGTCGCATTTCTGTGCCGAAGCGTCCATCATTTTATTTCAGTTCATCATTTCAAAGCAACACGATTTTCTTCAAGTATTTTCAATGTAACGAACATTATCAATTTGGTATTCTGTTTCAAACATTCCCTTAAAACAAATAATTAACTGTTGTGGAATTACATACATACAAGATCGCAGGAGTCCGCTGGATGCGGGTGGCACAGGATTGTGGCAATCTTTGGGGGAGGCCTATATTCAGAACAGTGGACGTCTTTCGGCTGATATGATGAGACATACTTATATCAGAAGTTTCCAGATCATTAAATGTTCTCTTGTTTCAGGCGACTTCTGCGAAAAGAAAATCCCCTTCTGCACATCGGAATTCAACCCCTGCGCCAACGGAGCGACTTGCACGGACCACGGGAGTCATTACTCCTGTACCTGCCCGAGGGGGTATTCCGGACAGAACTGCACTACTAATGCTGATGACTGCGTCAATCATATGTGCCAGGTATGGTGTTTTGTATATACCTGTTCACTCCTCGTGTGTTGGCACACGAATACGTCTTATTCTTCTCAACATATTTCCGTGGACTGGTGGACTTACGCCTCTTCCATGGTTTTTAAATGTTTCTTTTTGAGGTGAATGAACCTCATTGTAATAGAGGCTAGCTGTGGCTCCACTGCCCGGAGAGACTTACAGTTGTCCTGCAATCCTAATAGTAGTCAGGATTTACTTCTTATTTACCGGAGACTATAGTAACTAATGTTAACAGAAGCATAGGTTAATATCATACAAATAGTTATTGTAAAACGTTGTTTTTGTAGACACCGCTAGATGTCTCTATTTAATAGTGATTGACGTATAAATACTGTCACTTTACTGCTATAAATTTATTAAGTTCATACTCTGTAACTAGTTACGTAATCTATTCATAACTAGTTATAAAAACGTAACAAAACTTTCTACTTCTAACTTTACTTAAAGCAATTCTAAATTCATATTTGCCAGTATCAAAAAGGAAAAACTGCATTTAAAATTTAATCCCTAATGGCGGTGAATAGAATTCAAAACTAAAGTGGCAATATACGGCTTCGCCTGCATTAGAGATTTAATAGCGCCATCTACAGTTCGCGTCTTGGTACCAAGTGACTAACTCGAATTTCCCTCCACAGAACGGCGCCACTTGCGTCGACGGGCTGGACGAGTACAAATGCGTGTGTTCCGCCGGCTACGCGGGCCGCTACTGCGAGGCCGCCCCGCACGCTGCGCTCGGGACTTCCCCTTGCGCGCATCACGACTGCGTGCATGGAGTGTGCTATCTGCCAACAGCCGCGCTGGCACTGCAGGTAGTGTAGCCATGCAGCGATAGAGGACGTTGTAATCAAATTTAAATCACCCAACCAAATTTCCGTTACTGTTTGATGCAATTGTTAATTAGGTAGTAGTAGGATGTTTCAGGAAGTTTATTACATAAATAAGTTCTACATCTACTTCTACATATTATGAATAGAACACTAGTTGAAGCTCGTTCGCCAATCTAGTGCCCGTAAATGCTTATTGGCCTTTCCATATCGCATTTCTCAACCGATTCTCGCCGTTAATAGAAGTTTCGAACAACATAAATAAATATCTTGAGACATTTACACAAATCGACTTAGTCACACGGTAAGCTCAATTAAGGCTTGCGCTGTGGTTACCAAATGATGATATATTGTATAAATGCATATAGATAGTCATATACATAGACAGCTTAGGCCGAGGAACAAATATTTGTGATAAATAAATACACAAATAACGAGGGCATTATTTGTGATTTGAACCCGGAACTTCCAGCTTCGCAGGTAACCAACCAACCAACTAGACTACGGAGGCTGACAAATAAATCGACCTTATATTGTAAATGTGTTTAATTTTAATATACGTTATTGAATACTACTAAATTCATGAGATATTTATTCAACTCTTACTATTAGATTATCCTAAATCATTCAATCAATAAATTAGTATTACATTAAGGATATTTCTTTGAACAGTTTATTTACATTATTTGCAACATCTATTAACGGTGAGTATACTTTACATCCCTTTGCTCATGGGGACTGAATATCATTAGGTTTTGCATGTAGTGATAATGGTGTACACGGTAGATTAATTAAACCGCAGTGGCTGTTCTACAGGACGACATTATGATGGAGCGAATGCACGGCGCGCCGGGTGACTATCTCTGCAAATGCGCGCCCGGGTACTCTGGTAAGTTATATGTCTAGCGTTTTACTGACTCTGGTGCAGGTAAATCAAACAAAGACTCGGCTTAAAGGACTAGTATCCAAGCCATAAACATTAAAAAAGAAAAATGGTGCAGGTAAATTCACCAAAGCTGGTACGAATGGAATGAATGAAATGAATGACATCTATCATTGTGTGTATGCAGCCGTGCTATACCAATCTGTATCTATTGTCATTTTAACATCCACACATAGATACATTCTGTCACTTACTCGATCCAGTCGTCCCAACTTTCGTGAATTTACCTGTATAGGAGGAGTGTCTTTATAATATTACTAGCAGTTACCCGCGGCTTCGCCCGCGTAGTAATATCTATTCACTGTGTGTTAATGTTTTCTCGCGATTATCTCGCGTTTGCCTTAACCGTTTTAAGTGTGGCAGATGGTGCTTTTACCCGCGGTTCGGCCACGTTTCATCAATTTTTATCACGGTCGTTTTAAACGTAAGACCTAAATTGAAGATGGCGAACTTTTCTTGCAATTTTGACTTCAAATTCCGTATAAAAAACTTTTCATCTTCTCGGTATCGATTTTTATCAATATCAAATGAAAGTTCTAAAAAATTTTAGATCTTTATGAAAAACCCCCTTGGATCCTAAGATAGCGATTTTTATTAAGGTCGGATTCAAACTAAATAAATTCAAGGTGCCAACCATTTTGTGCAAATTTGACCTCAAATTCATTACTTGGATCGTTTTGACATTTCAGATATCGATTATTATCAAAATCCGCTATCATATTATGGTCATCTTTACCATCTGGTAACCGACAAATGTTTTTTATCATTAAAAGTTTACATACACTCACATAGGTGATTGTTATGTTTTGATGATAAACTATCATTTGTCGTTTCCCAGGCCTTACAAAGATGACCATAATTAGCCAAGCTGATTAACATTTGAAGTAAATCAAGATTGTTACAGTTTCTTGCAAATTTGACTTCTGCTTCATTATGATGAACAGATCAGTCAGAACTGCAGATTACCACCGATTTTTATGACGGACAATATCGAAACGGAAATTTAATAGACAGCCTTTTTTGCAGTTTGTTAATAAAAACCTCTGGGATCCCGATACATCGATTTACACAATTGGATCAAAAATGACGAATTTATGGTGACCGCTGTTTTGACTTTATAAAAAACCTCTTGGATACACAGATATGTATTTTTGGTCACTATCGCGTGAAAACTCAGGAAAACTTAAAATATGTATATTATACGATTATCACACCATAATCGTGTACATAGGATTTCACGTCTGCCGCGTTAAATTTTAAAATCATTATTGTTTTTGTGATCTACGTCCTGATAAACCATAGAAACGATACCAACTTGATTTTTTCACTTCATCACCCTTTTTACCTTTTTCAGGGGTAAAATTTTCAAAAAACCTGCAACACATCTTCACTCTATTAGTTTGAAGAATATTCCTACGAAGTTTCGGACAAAATAGTCTAACTAATCTTGTTTCTCCATACAAACTTTGGACCCCCATTGCACCCTCTAGGGAGTGGATTTCGACATAACCTTTTTTAGAGCACCCCTACCCCTCAAAGAAACCTACGCGCTAAATTTGGAATCTTTAGAACCAGAAATGAACATAAATAATAAAACTGTATTGGTTTTTTTCAGATTTTTACCCCATCACACCATAACCGTATACATAGTATTACACGTCCGCCGCGTTACATTTTAGAATCGTTATTGTATTCGTGATCTACGTCCCGATAAACCATAGAAACGATACCCAACTTGATGTTTTCACTTTGTCACCCTTTTTACCTTTTTCAGGGGTTGAATATTCAAAAAACCTTTAACACATCTTTACTCAATTACTTTAAAGAATACTCTTGCGAAGTTTCGGATAAAATAGTTCAACCAATCTTATTTCGCCATACAAACTTTGGACCCCCATTTCAACCCCTTAGAAGGCGAATTTTGTAAAATCCTTTCTTAGTGCTCGTCTACACCATAAAAGGTACCTACGTGCCAAATTTGGAGTCTATAGGACCAGGGGTTTAGGCTGTGCGTGCATCTTTATAAGGGAGCTTCTTCTTTTATATGTATAGATCACGTCTATGCGTGAGACTTCCGCTTGTTACCTTTTCCGCCCCGCTCACATACCACACAAATGTATTCTGACTGCTGTCACGTCACGGCAAAGGAAAAAGATTACATATTCGAAACTAATCACTGCGTTGAAAGTAATATTGTTGTTTCGTTTTTTCAGTGCCTAAACTTTTTTGCATATTCGTATTTCAAGATCGGTAAATCTATTCAATCTGTGACATCAATTTGAAATTATTGATATTCTAGAAAATAAAAAATGTCATGCTCATTATTTTATTCATAAGAGTTATAATTATAATTTTCTGCTCACAGGCCGCCTCTGCGAGTACCTCACATCGCTCACATTTAACCACAACGACTCGCTCGTCGAGTTAGAACCACTTCGGACAACGCCTCAAGCCAACGTCACTCTAGGTAACTAGCGCCATCTAGTTTTAAGTGAATATATTATTAACGCCATCTATGAATTAGTATCCACGTCGATCACATGTGATCACAACGAATCGTTTGTTGTGTTAAAACCTTCAGTGAACTTCACTCAATGTGACTAATAGTTCCATCTGGTTTTCAAATTAAGCTCGAGTTATATTGTACCGGCGCTATCTATTATTGAATGTCCACATCGATAGCTTTTAACCTCAACTTGTCGCTCGTCGAGTTAGAACCACTTCGGACAACGCTTCAAGCCAACGTCACTCTAGGTAACTAGCGCCATCTAGTTTTAAATTAATATACTACTAACGCCACCTATGGATTAGTATCCACGTCGATCACATGTAACCACAACGACTCATTTGTTGTTTTGTAACCTTGATTGAACTTCACTCAAGGACCTCAAGGTGATAATAGCTCCATCTAGTTTTAAAGTTAAGCTCGACTTATATTGTACTGGCGCTATCTCTCGAGTTAGAGCTGGAACCTCATTGAAGTTTTTGGCAGCACAACTCAAACACAAATCAAATATTTTTTTATTAAATATTTTGATTCGTTTTTTTTTCAAGTAGACGCACTACTTTTATACTATATAAATTATAAAAATTAGATGTAATATACCAAATACCAAGATCACCAACGTCCGAGGTGGGGATCGTACCCTTAGGAGGCTTTCGTGGCTAATGCCTGTACCCCTCGGCTTCTCGGGTATAGATAGTTCCACGAGAGTTGAGGTCACGCACACATCAACATGTCATGTAATGATGTAAACACACGGGGAAATGTGTTATTGTTTCGTACTGACTGCAAACCCATTTGCTTCAATATTTTGACGCAAGTCATTCATTCATTCACAATTTTTTGCAATAGGCACTTCATTTGGAAGTGTGTGTAATCATTCACCTCAACTCTGGTGAAATTACCTATAGTCGGTCGGGTGAAGACCGAGTGGCCGAGGGGTTACAGGCATTAGCCGCGACATCCGAGTACGTGGAATCGATCCCCACCTCGGGCGTTGGTGATTTAAGTCTTTTTTCTAATACAGGGCGTCTCAAAGTTATGGGACATGAAGGGGAAGTACCTGAAATATCGTAGATAGGATATTTTGCTGAAAGAAGAAATTATTTTATTTTGAAAATTAAATAATACTGCTTAAGAAAAACTTTTTTTTCGTTACTTTATAACGTCATTCGAAAGTATGGATAAAAAAGAACAATTTTTCTGAAACATAGTATCTAAAACTAAAAGAATAACCAAACAAGTTTGGTTCAAAATTCGAAAAAAATTGTAGTTGATTCGATTTCCGAGTGAAGCAAGTAACTTTTTGAAAAACATTGAATGCACTATTAGGTACCGTTAAACTACGCAACTATGGTCTAAAACTATGTTAAATATCTTCGATTTAGTGTAATTATTTTATTATTGACGCAGTTGTTACACAAAGTCTCCTCATTAATTATTAAAAAAACTTAGATAAAACAAAAGTAAAATATTTCCATTGATGCTTAATTACGAGTTGAACTTGTGAACCATAGTTGTAGTACTGGGCTATAGTTGTGTGGTTTTACGGTACTAAATTTTTAAAATAAAATAAAGTCTTCTTTCAGCAAAATAGACTATCTACGATATTTAAGGTACATCGCCTTCATTTCCCATAAATTCGTCGTAAATTATAAATATTAGATATTTATAATTTATATGGAACCTTATAAATATTAGATGTCATATATTGGTATATGACATCTAATATTAAGTTTAAAAAGTTAAAGTTTAGTTAATAAATAATTTGATTTGTACTTTCGCAATATGTTCAATATATGGAACCTTATTATTTTTATTTTTCATCTTGCAGTATTCAGCACAACCCAACACCACGGAGTGTTAATGTACTTCGGCGACAACGAACATCTTGCGGTAGAGTTGTTCAATGGCCGCATACGTATTAGTTACGACGTTGGCAACCATCCTACTTCCACCATGTACAGGTAGATGACGCTGATTTGTTTTAACTGCACTATTATTGCATCCTCAATATACCGTAATGTGTCCATTGTCGGTTGCCTAGCAACCTTGTACTTTGATGAGGCGACCGCATTAGGCGAAAGACCTAAGTGTACTTGACACTTTACAGTCAATTCAACCAACTTATTTTAAACAGACTTCAAAAAAAGAGGATGTTCTCAATTATTCGATTGTTTTTTTTTTTGTTGTATGTATGTTACATATCTCCGAGAATCGTGAACCGATTTTAAAATTTCTTTTTGTAATCGAACCAAGTTGGGGTCTGATGATGGGATCTTGGAGAAATTAAGGATCTCTTCAAATGTTATAGGTAGGTACATGTATGGTGATTTTGGTAATTTTCATTCATTTACAAGAATTTGCATCCAGAAAGTAGGATTTGAGGAAACCAATGACGGAAACAAATCGGGGATGTTGGATAAATGGGTTGACGTCGTTTTTTAAAAAAAAATTGGTGATTATTTGTAGTCATATTTTTATTTAACAAAAACCGGTGCACTTGTATTTCTTTTTCACGCTAGATTTTATTCCATACATCAGAAATTGAAAACAAAACATCATCTCATATAAAAATCACCACTGCGTCACGTTTTAGGGATACAAATTAAGACAACGAAAATAATTTTGACCCAATGAGGGTTTTCTGAAATGACGTTCACCAGGGCGGCAGCACTGAGGCGTCAGGTCCAGGAACTTGTCTAAATTTTCAGGGTGCCTATAGTTTCGTGTTTAAATGTTTTGTTAATAGTTAATAAAATTATATAAAAAAAATAAAAATACCTGTAGTTCGTTTTTCTTTGGGACTAGATACTTGTGTTTCTTAGCAGAACCTGGCTGCCAACTAGTGGCATACGTTTTCGAGATAACCCTCATTTTAAAATCTCGCCAGTTTCGTCATAGCTAAAGTTACCAGTAACAATCACTAAAGGCCTGTTATTATGTAAAATACATCAACTATCTGAACGCAACACTTTTCGCAGCTTCGAAATGGTGTCAGACGGAGCGTACCACAAGGCAGAGTTGGTCGCAGTCAAAAAGAACTTCACACTGCGAGTCGACGACGGACCCGCACGATCCATCATCAACGAAGGTATAGTTTTCTTGTAGCTGATAGTTGAGGAAGAGATGAACTGGCAGATTTTTAGATTTCACACACACATCCTTTATTATTATTTGTATGTCTTTGCCATATCTCGGGACCATGGGGTCCCGGGCCTTTGGGAGGCATGCGTGGGCCCGAAGCCAACAGCGCAGAGGCCCTTTAAGACAATTAATATAAAGCAAAGGATACACGTGGCGGACACCGTCCACGACCGCACAATACGTCCGGAGATGGTCCCCGCCAGGTGCAAAGACTATTGCAGTGCAGCACTGTGACTGCGATAGAAACTAAGGTGGTATACAGGGTGTAAGTCTAATACGGGCGAAGCTCTTAACGGGTGTTAGTTTACGACATAGTAAGTACATTCAAATAACTTTTAATTAAAATAAGAGCAACAAAATTTTCCATACAAAATAATTCGGCGCGCAATGTAGAGCAACATACGTGAGTTAAACACTCGATGACAGCTAATTTCAAAAGCAGATGACATAACTGACATATCAACAATAACAAATGTTCGTACCTACATTGCTGCTCCGATAATCTTAAAAAATTCTGTGGGGTCATAATGAAGAGTAATTTTGAAAAAGCCTTGTAATCCATGATCACACTAATGAATCCCATGCTTGGTTTAATTGATCGCCCGTATTAGATTTACACACTGTATGTATATGGTTGGTATATTAGATGGACTGGATACTGGGTTATGGGAGGAGACTAGCGGACACCTGCCGTGACAATCAGTCTCAAAATTGTAAAAGGGCAGGTGGTGACTCACTTATTATTATTATCATCTGCTGGATTTAGGGACGCAATAGGAGGTAGCGATCGTCGACTCGCTTGCCCTTCGTAGTGATTATGGGCATTACCTCCAAATGCGTCCATACGCTTAGGGTCTTATGCATAAATCACGCGAGGTCCAATAGGGGGGTCCAAGAAAAAATCACGAAAGATCACGTTAGGATATAGTTCGAGAAATATTATTTGACCGACTCTTATCTCACTTACGACCTTTTGTTTTACGTCATTAACAATAGAAAAGTGCTCGACTGCTGATTGTCTAGTAAGTGTTAACGCAAAACAAAAGGTCGTAAGTAAGATAACAGTCGGTCAAATAATATTTCTCGAACTATAAAAGGAGACATCACGTGTATTTTTCTACGATGAAGAAATATTGAGAATTTCGGCGAGCGAACAAACATCACCAGGGGGGAGGGGGGTCAAAAAAATACCGAAAAAACCTCGCATGATTTATGCATGAGCCCTAGGTAATAGGAGAGACCTATGTCCAGCGGTAGACTATGATAAGGCTGATAAAATAAAGACCACCTTCCACTCCAAATGCAGCGGACTCATTCATGGCTGGTGAAAATATTGATCCTTGACCCTTTGAGCCCCAGCGTCATCATCATATGAGGACGGAAGTACATAAGCACTTCAAATGCCTGGGATTCGATGGGTTAAAGGTATTGGTAGAACATTTGTGTATTTCTGAAGTACCGTCGCCATCAGATACATCAAAACGGCCAGGGTAGTGCAAATCTGAGCAGGCCTCTATTGTCGTGGCGTTATAGAGTGTATGTTCAGATGGTTTTGAGCACCGTGGCCGCTCCGATGTATTTGATGGCGACTGTACTTATATAAATACCTTAAACCTATACGTGAGATTAACCATTAATTTACTTGTAAATCGCTTATACCATATTTTATTTTTGTCAGCCTCTGTAGCCTAGTTGGTAGTGACCCTGCCTACGAAGCTGGAGGTTCCGGGTTCGAATCCCGGCGAGGGCATTCTTTGTGTATTTATTTATCACAAATGTTTGTTCCTTGGTCATGGCTGTCTATGTATCTAAGTATCTATACGTATCTATCTATTATATATATCGTCACCTGGTACAACACAAGCCTTAATTGAGCTTACCGCGGGACTAGGTTGATTTGTGTAAGATGTCCCAAGATATTTATTTTATTTATTTATTTATATTGTATATTGCAGGCAACAGGGAATACCTGCGACTTGAGCGTCCCATGTACATTGGAGGGGTGCCTGAAGATGTGGCGAGGGATGCTTTCAGCAAGTGGCACCTTCGGAACATCACCAGCTTCAAAGGTAAGACTTGCAGTCAACCCTACCTAGCGGCTAATATATCAGGTGGCATTATATACACGCACAAACATTTAACTGTTCAAGTGCCAAGGTATGTACATACGCGAATCGACCTCTCCGTAAAGATAAGTACCATTACCGCCTCATACCGAAACATAAATTATCAAAATTAGTAAGGTCTGCTTACGTGATGAGCCCGTCCAACGGGCCCCGTCGGTACATAATAGACTACCTGAGCACGTCAGATATGTACCTATCCACCGCAGTATTTAAGGTCAGACTACGCAAGTGGCTTCTCGACCTAACATTGTACAGTGTGGGTGATTTTTTTGAGTTACCACGTGTTATAAATAAATATTGGATTTTTTATTTGTATTTGTCCTTACAAGTCCTTGTTGCTTACTGGTACTCCCATGTACCGGCTTGAACGTCCAAGGCACACCAAAGTTCCTGAAACTGTGGTGAAAAATGCCTTCAGAAAAGCTATTTCAGAACACAACCACCTTCAAGGATATGACTTGCAGGCAAGGAGTACTTGAGTAGGTATCAAGCGTCCCATATTCATATGAAGCATTTACAATTTACAACATCTTCACGTTGCAAATGGTAAAAAGCATATTAGGAACATCACCTGCTTCAAAGATAAAATTTGCAGGGGCGTATCTGAAAATGTTGCTAAGGAGGTCATTAGCAAAACTTATGCACAGTAAGTAATACTTTTCCGCACGTGTGCAGGAATGAATTTTCATAGTATACTTTTCCGCACTGTCTGCTTGGTACTGCTGAGATAAGTAGTCTGGTTTTCCTCGCATAATGCATTGTAAAAAGCTAACTAGAATTATTTCATGGTTTTATCATCAACTTAAAACCTTAAACCTGAAGTTCACATACATTTTTTGTTAGAATTATTCATATTTATTTGTATTAACATAAGAATATATCTGCGAATTTGTTTCACGATATGTGTCAAAGACGTCAAATACTATGTAAAGTTAGACATATTTGTGAAATAAAACTATGAAGACGGATAAACTCGCGTATATTAACTAATTTTAACTTCATTCCGACGTTTCGAACACTTTACAGGGTTCGTGGTCTGCTGTAAAGTGTTTGAAACGTCGGAATGAAGTTAAAATTAGTTAATATACGCGATTTTATCCGTTTTCATAGTTTTATTTCATGAGTAATCCTCGCGGTAACCGAAGAAAATATTAGACATATTTGTTTACCTTTTTTTTATTTCTCAACTTAACCCTTAACTTGGCAGTGTATCTTAAAAGATACATACTTTTTGACCTAATTTTTTTAAAGATAGAATGTTTGGCTCTACACTGCGACAAGGAAAAATCTTTTTAAAATTCTGCCAAGTTTAGGGTTAAAAATTGTATAGCTGCATAGCTTTTTCCGCACTTGTATCATACATAACAATTCCCCAGGTTGCGTAAAAGAAGCGTGGATCAACCACAAGCGCGTGGACTTCACGAATGCCGCGCGCATGTCACGCACCGCGGCCGGCTGCGGGGAGGACGAGCCCTCCCCCCCCGCGCCCCCCTCCGTGTTGCAGGACCCCCACCACTCCCCGGTTGGTACTACTCTCTTAAGCTGACACATGACACATGACCAGGGCCCGTAATTTTCATGCCGATGACATCAATTTGACGTCACGCTCCTTGACACATTTTACTAGGTTTGCGTTGTGCCCCAAATGATAACTCCATAAGCGCGAGTACAATGGACATAGCCATAGGTACTCCAACATCCTTAAGCGATTGACTTACTATGAGCCCTCCCCCCCCCCCCCCCCGCGCCCCCCTCCGTGCTGCAGGACCCCCACTACTCCCCGGTTGGTACTACTCTCTTAAGCTGACACATGACACATTTTACTAGGTTTGCGTTGTGCCCCAAATGATAACCCCATAAGCGCGAGTACAATGAACATAGCAGTACTTCTACTTACTTGAGTGATTGACTTACTATGATAGGATGAGCCCCCTCCTGCGCCCCCCTCCGTGCTGCAGGACCCCCACCACTCCCCGGTTGGTACTACTCTCTTAAACTGACACATGACACATTTTACTAGGTTTAATTGCGTTGTGCCCCAAATGATAACTCCATAAGCGCGAGTACAATAAACATAGCCATCATACTTCAATATACTTGAGTGATTGATTTACCATG